>JAHZNK010000746.1:0-11488 GCA_027744615.1 Lepidocyrtus cf. nigrosetosus NNG-2020 | reverse complement strand
CAAGGCGAAGTTTCCACTCTTTCCTTTGAGCCTGCTCTTTCGATAGTTCGTCTGTTAACCGATTTTTCTATAAAAATAAACATTTATTAGTACGCTTTGTTAAAATACAATTTGCATACACGATAAAGGTTTTACCTCTTGATCCACCTGTTGGGCAACAATGCTAAGTGCTGTACAAGACAGGTCTGCCTTAACCAGTCGATCCTCTAAAGTTTTTCGCGATTCTTCTTCAGATGACGCAAGCTGGGCGATTTGCTGTTGGAGATCTGCAACTACACTGCTTAGCCTATTAACTTCCTCCTTCAGAGATGAATTTTCTTGAACAAGAAGAGAATTCTGAATATTTTGTTGGTTTGCTGCTGATACTCGATTCTTAACTGATTTTTTCCCGTGATTCGTGGAGTCAATCAGGGGCTCAGCTACTCCCCCGTCAGCAGTTTTTGTATTGGACTTTCCAATCTCGCCGTTGGATTGTCCGCGATTATTCCCGTCCGCCGATTCATTTGCATTTGCGTCAAGACCTGGTGCTCCATAGTTCTTTCCAACTGGTCCAAGTCTGTTACGGTCTGTTGGAAATAATAATATAAACATTTAGCTTTTGAAGAAAACGTTGTGGGCTTTGACAATTTACCAAACGGAGATAATTACAACACTAGCACTTTTGGTTATGTTATCTTAACATATTTTCGCAGAGATTTTCAAGATTTTTGATTAGTTTTAACTTGTAACTGTAACTTACACAAAAAAGGGAAAAGTCGATAACGAATGGAATTTGCTTTTTTAAGATTTCCCTTCATATTCAATGATTTTATGAATTATCAGAGACTATACAGACACATTTTTATAAAATCCTCCGTAAACAGTGACAACGAAATATTCCATTTTTTCAATTAAATCAGTTTTAAGAGGTACATGCAACATTAAGCAGTTAACTCTTTCATCGACAGCAGCCTGCCAATGACTGATTATTTTTATTGCAAAGTACTTTTGATTCGATCAAAATTAATCAAGATATATTTCATACTAGTATTTTCCAAATGTATTGAATAATACAGCAATAAAAACATTGATTAGCACAGAGTCTTTCCGTCTTCCCATAATAGTAATTTATTGAAACCATATTGAAATCTACATCAAAGAAAAATTGATTAATATTGTTTAAAAGTCTACTCTGGTGTCCTTATGTACCACCGCTGTTACTCCAATAAATACTGCTATTCTGAAGCTGCCATCTGCAACGAAAGCAGGAAGTCATTACTATTGCATAAACAAAGCCTGTGATCCAAGCCTACCATCAGCCTTTAAATTTCGTAATATTTCTACCAATAATTGGCAAGTTGTATGAGTTAAAAAAGCTGTGACAATAATGAACCTGATGGCGTTGATAATATAATGAGCCACCATTGGGATAAAAACTGTTTTAAAATGTGTTTAACGAGAGGTATTTATTAGCAATGCATAAAATGTCACACTCATCATCATCACCCACCGCCACCATCACTGTAATTAAGGGAGAGAGCTTGGAAAATATGAAACAATAGTTGCAATTAAAGGCATAATTGAATTGATGAAAGGTAAAATGCTTGAAAATACAATCATTCCACAAATTGTCTGCTTTCTTTACTTAAAATACAATCGCCAACAAGTCATGGTGTCGCTGAACATTTTCAGAAAGGTTCAAATAAAGTTATTTCAGATTTAAAGCCAGTACTAGTTTCTTCGTAAATTACTGCCCTTACCATACTGGGTTGTTTTAGGGCTGTAAAATCAATAATTATTTTTGTAGGTTTTTCTAATCTGCTCATTTGTTTAAAAACACAACTTTGTTTCAATCAGTCAAATCGCTAGGTTAGATAAGGGTGTGCGGTGGCTTGACCCAAATTTTTAAACCCTTTTATCTTTTTCACCCTAATTTCTAGTCCTTAATTTTTTCACCAAAATGAAAAAGTCATTTGACCCAAATTTATAAAAATGAAATGAAATATTGGAAATACTCTTTTTTAAAGTACAAAATGATAAATTCTAATTTTATAACTTCTACACAAGAATAGTCCAGTCAAAGTATAAATTTTTCTCGGTATAAAATATGCGATTTTTAACAATTTTGGTAACATTGTGAATGCCATTGTAAGATCAAATATGATTTCTCAAAGTAGTCGTAAACTTCCCGAATGGGATCGTCAGGTGAATAATACTATTGGGTGCAGGTATATCATTAAGAAGGATTTTTTGGTTTCTCATTGTTACTGTCATTTGCTCTCTGTTTTTTCCAATTTGTTTTCGCACGTTATTCGTCTCTTTGCTTGACTCTTTACACTTTAAATGGCTAGTCCTTCCAAGCGCAAAGGTGTCATCAGCATTGCATATAAATTTATTTTCTACTTGACGCAAAACTTTGGCTGTTGCTAAACTTGTACCACCTTCTACAACTTCCCTGGCATATAAATGTGCATTTTGTTTATTTGACTTAATAGTTTTAACTCCTATTCAATATTAGAAAAAAATCTAGGGTTTTATGCATATTTATTACTTTTTTGCATAATTGAGTTTGGGTAAAAACACTTTCTTTTTCCAAGTGATTTTGGGGATCAAAATTTGGGTCAAATGACTTTTAGGCAAAAAAGTTTTGGGTCAAGTCACATTGAACCATCAGAACTGTCAACATATCATCATATTATCCAGGTCTTTTGGAATCCCATGAAAAATTACAACTTCATGCAGTATTTGCATTAGAAGTTGATAAATCAATCATGTTGATTTAATACAGAACTTTCTATACTGGAAGAGAAAGCGCGTCAGATTATGCTGGCTGGCCCATTCCGTGTGAAGTGTTTTTTATAAGTGACAGAAAAGTCAGAAAACAAGTTGAATATTTTAAATATTGAAATTTGAACCAAACTTTATTTATAGTTAGCATCCATTATTCTAAAAGTTTGCGAGAGGGGCTAAAGTAAATGACGGATTTTTGTTAATTCTTATAAACAATGTTTCTAAAAGCATTGATCGTAAATTCCTTATGAATTAATATGAGTTTGTCTGTCAGTTAGCATTTCTTCCTGAATAATATGCTCCCTGTAACAGTTCATGGAAGAACCATCGGTTCTGCCCCAGGGAATTCCCAGAGAGGAAAAAGAAAAAGCATGGGAGTAAGGGATTATTAAAACTAAAGATGACGAAATGAAGGAAAAGGTTGAATCCAATTAAACTAGAAAGTAAATTGGCATAATATTAGTTTTACGCTATGTCACCTCTTTTAAAATTGTGCTCGACTGTTGTGTTACCATTCATTTCTTTAAATTTTGCGAAAGAAATTTTGTTGTCGTTTCTTAAAAAGCTAGCGGGGTAAACTAAGACGTGCGTCTTGATAATAAAGGGTTTTATTTCACTTACCTTTATGATGATAGGATTTTTGTTGTAGAATGAAACAATATGATAGAAAAATCTATTATACTTTTAATTAAATAGATGATCAGGTATAGTAAACGTTTTTGTGGGTTATTGTTTAAAAACTGACACTGGCGTCAAAAATCTATTTCACGGAATGGCTACTGATTCATAAGTTCTATTATCTTCCCAGACACAGTTTTACTGAAAAGCTCTGATAAAAAATGTTTTAAGGTGACTGAGCAACTTCATTGTTTTTGTTTTAAGTTTCTGCTGCAGATAGTAATGCGACTTGCTTTAAGAAAAAAGATGAAAAGAGATGAACAACATTTCATTTGTATTTTCACTTTGGAGAAAAAAATGAAAAGAGCTGTTAGTCTCCTGCTGAGTGCCAAGAAGAAGATACTCTTCAGCTATTTTCTTTTTTCTATCTTGTTCTTTCTGATAATTTTCACTGGGTGAAATGATGCCTTTGAAAGAGGAAACAAAATCATTTGTATTTATCCTTCCGTAAAATGAAACACACAAGAATAGGATACATTTACTCCATCAAAAACGTTAGTTCTCGATTTTTTGCAGAAATTCTACTTGCAAAAGAAAAAATAACAAATATCAGTTGTTGGACTTCTGTTTGAAGAAAACAAAGTGGTCGCTTAACTGTAGATATTCCAAGGTAGGTTGTTTAGATGAAAGCCTCAAGAGAAGATAGAATGACGCCCGTGCGAAACCCAGAACTGTTCAAGACTGAGACAAAATCCGAAAACGGTTCTGATATATTGAAAGTCAGTGGAAAAAGAGCGATGGAACAAGTGGATTGCAATGCAGCCGTGCATATGTTAGGATGGAAGTTAGCACAACCTTGTCGCGTTGCTTGATGTTGACGATGTGTAATCTTTAGCACTGCTTCACCGTTAGGCAAAAAAGGAAGTGGGTTGAAAAAAGCGTGGAAACGCTGGCAAAAAGTAAGTCGCTTTTACTTTGGAGTTGGGAAGGGAGGTAGGTGATCAGAATGACGATCGCTTTAAACTTTCCAGCATTGTTATTATTACCAACGGGAAATGAGGTTTTTCTTTTTCTTACACTGATTTCATAGGAATTAGGATGAGATCTACACAAATCCAACACGTTTAGCGCCTTACTTCATTGTTAATGCAAAAACATAAGACCCAATATTTAGTATTAAAACTGAAATTTCTTATTTCCCTCAAATTTTCTCTAATTTTAGGGATTAAATTGGATTACAAGTAAAAAAGGACAAAATAAAATTGGAATTGGACTACAGGGACTTTATGATGAGTATAGTCTATTCAGAATCTATTGCAAAACGTTCCACACTAAAAAACTACACAAAAACTAATTTAGAACGTTTTTTTCACTTCAACTACATAAACACACTTTTTTGTCTCAGATCTTAATCCCACTACAAGTTTTTGTTTCCACTTTCACTTAAGCTTTCTAAAAATACAATTTAATTACTATTAAAATATAATTTTTGGAATAGCATATACCATTTGTACCTTATAACAATTTTTCTTTAAAAGTCATTCACTTCGAAAAACTACAAAGGGTAAGAGACGAGCGTTTGTTTTCTTCAGATATGAGCACATGCACATAATATTAGTTATTTTCACCTCCAACACAAATGTACATAAAATACAAAGCAGTAATGCTTAAACACCAGCTCGAAAATATTGTTTAAACCCTCTGCAATATTTTTTGAATTTTCTCAATTTAAATAACGCCGTTGTATATAAAATTTAACATTAAATGTTGCGTAAGTGGGCATGTGGACAGACAAACAGACTAACGTGTCAATTTCATACCTAGCTTTTAAAAGCTAACAATAATCTATAAATAAAAAGGGAAAGTAAAGCATGAGCCTTTAGTTCTTTTTTAACTTGTTTCGTTCTTATTCGTACATAACAATTTCATTAGCCAAGAACAACTTTCACTTAGGTAAACGCACTCCATATCCCAAAGATGTCTTTTCCTTCCAGCTCAAAATTAATTACTTGTTATGCACATGTATTTGAAGAGAAAAATCTGTAATATATTCATATATACGTCTGCACAGGGAATACACATGCACGTATATTACTTCCACTTGTAAATCTAGACATTTCCCTTGAGGCCCATCTCATTACTCTAAGAAACACTATTTTTCTATTTTATGTCCAACCTTATTCCTTGTCCTTACTGCCAATTACATTTTATTGAAATATAACTAGGAAAAAACAACGAGAGGGGGGAGAGCGGCGACGAAACGAAGGAGAAAGCAAAAGAAGAGGGAGCTGCAAATTAGAAATTTCCTATTCCTCCGCACTTCCTCCTGTACTAATCTTAGTCTTCCAAAATCCTCAGTTTATTAAAAGGAAAAAAGCTGGTGATACTGACGATAATTATTGTTATGATCGCATTCTGCTGTTTCTCCATTGTACCTTTACTATGCCGTATCGTGTTATCCTCCTAACAATTGGCGATGTTCAGCAAGCTAATCGTAATTCTTTTTTCGCTTACTTCCTTTGCCTAGGCAAAATGAGGTAATCACCCAAAGAAAAGAAGAAAACGATGGTAATAATGATAGTAATAAACCTATACGCAAGAAAATTGGTAAAGTAAAATTGCGAAATGTAAATATGTATATTGTTTCAAAGATATGAATAGTACGCGTGTTTAACATATAGACTTTTAAAAGAAATAATGGCACTATATGCAGTGATGATGATGGGAGAATTATAGACTGGACGGGGACACTAAAACATTTCACAATGACTTGCGATTATCCACCTCAATTAAGAATATTGTTATGTGTAAATTCTATTTTGGTAGCTTCTTTTCGTGGGTGAAACAAACGTTATAGTAACGCTTTACCGAAATGAGTTACGGAGATTGCCAATATCAGGTTGCCAATATTATGATGCATGAACGCCAAATCATTTCCTATACGTACTGTACATAAGAAACGGGTTAGTAAATTATTGCTTATGGATGGAAATGGATATTATTGAGTCAAAATAAGAAAGCAACTTCATAAACAATATTTCAAAACTGAGTCTTTCACTGATTACATTAAGCCAGCTTTGTTAATTAAAAAGTTTCCAAATGCAATGAATACTTAATTACTATCAAACTTAAAACTAACAATAAACCGTGTGTGCGCGCCATATTTACAAAGCGATGAGGTAGTTATTAAAATCAGAGTAAAATGTAGCAACAGCATCATCTTAAACATTTTAAGGGTCTACTGTTTGAACGATGCAGAAAAAAGGAAGTTTTAGCCCTTCTGATTTTCTAATACAAAAATAGCAATCATAACAACAACCAAATTTACTCTCCATATTTCTCTACAAACAGCGTACCGTATTACCAATTCTGTGGTAACGTGGATGCTGGAATTGGAGTCCCCAAGGATGCTCCCAAAGGATGAGCAACGCTACCAGCAACAACGATAATAAACAAACTATAAATATGTCAAAAGCATCGAAGTGAGTACCCCTTCCCTTTCTCTTTTCCTAACACCATTCGATGAGTGTTGTCAACCTTGCAAAATTACTTTTTAACCTCCAAGGTACAAACCCGTTCTTAAAATTGTCAATGAGCTCTCAATATTTTTTCTTTGAAATGAAACAAAACACAAAGCTTACAAAAGCGAAGCCCAAAAATAAAATTAAGCTTGCCTATTCTGATATTTTATTGGAAGACAAAAACGATAATTACTCTTGGATTCTCTGAAACAGACATTAATTCAATATTTTATTGAAGAGGCACGCCGTTAGAAGTTTGGATAAGCAGGTGCTTCTTCCTATCTGTTGTAAAGAAAAAGGGAGGATGCAGAAGAAATGAGGTAAACCAGAGGATAAAGAAGGTCACTGGTTTGCTGTTTTGTGTGTGAAAGTTTAAATAATGTTGCACATAAAATGGATTTTATTTTCCAAATGCTTCCCATAAAACAATAGAAAGAAATGGCTAATGTAAAGCATAAAACTACTTGGACTAATAATCATAATCAGAACAAAGGAGGAAAGAAAGATATTAGCGGAATCAGACAAGATGAAAAAGGATGAAATATTATTTTTTCATTACTCCTTCCACTTTCATCATACTGTTGGTGGGTGGTCTAATTAAAAGCATTGAATTGTTAGCCAAATCTTTACGATTAGAGTCGCAAAATTGCTTGTATAATTAGTGATGTAATCTGATCGTTAATTTCTAACGAGTTTTCTTCTTTTCATTCAAAGTTTGCGAGTAACATTGACAGAAAATATCTCAGTGATCTTTTCAGGTTCGTCATTTTGTAAATTATTAAACTAGTCGACTTAAACCACCAATAAAGCTTCTCCCAATGTAAAATAATTGAAAGTTTTAACAACTATTAGGCAAATTTCTTTGAAATGACTTACGAGTGACTATTTTTATGAATAACGTATTAGGTATGTTCTAAGCAATTACATTGAATTCGATAAACATAAAGTTATTGAAAATACTTAACTAATTGAATTTATGTAAAGTATTTGAATTGATTTAATAATTTAGCTGGAATATTCTAGTCAGCATAAGAATTAGAGAAAACTATTCAGTAATTTCTAGAGAAAACATGTAATAAAATCAAAAACAGAAATGCAAATGATGTAGCAACAAAGGACAAAGAAGTGCTCATTAAAAATCAGAATTTGAAGCCCTTTTTGCTACTACAATTCTACGAAAAGGAAATAGGTGCACAGTTATGCAAATGAATATACAACGTAATTCCTTTTATCATATTGGTTTTTGCCGAAGAGTTTCATCTGAATTCATATTATTTTAAGGCTTAATACCCAATACCCATACCAACCCTGGCCCTCTTCTCGAAGGTAAAGCTTCCCAGGTAGAATGGATGCTGAAATGGCAACCAAAAAAATAAAAATTGAATAATAAGATGGTTGAAGTAGAGCAGAATTTTATAGAAGTTGTAGTCATTATTGAAAATTGGGTTTTAGAACTGGGTAGAGTTTATTTGGAAAAGAAGAAAAAAATGCATGTAGATTTTTGCTGGAATATCAAGGAAGAGAACGGAGGAAACTTTATCTAGTCATTATCCTTTCTTTCAGGAGATTTTTTACGTTATATTTATGGATCTTGCAAAATGCTCGACTTCAATAAATTTTATGAGCACGATTACCACAGTTCTCGGAATAAACAAAGTTTACAATCTCTAACGTTTTGCTTATGATTTGATATGTATCATCAGCACACCTATTATACGTAGCAATGGTAAATCTGGAAGAAGTTGAATACTTTGGTAATTACTAAATACTGTGTGAAGAAAATGCCGTTTAAAACATGTTGTATTTCGTATTAAACGATGATTAATAATGATAATGGTGTACATTGCAAGCCACTACTGGAAGCTTTACCATTTTGGCGAAGAGATAAACATAATATTATAGTTCTTTCAGAGTAGTAGTTTAGTGGGGCTATCTGGGACTTGGGATACTCGGTCTTGAGTTTTTTTTTACTAAGCACTACTCCTACTAGAGCTTCCAGTTTTTTGCACAGATTTCAGCCAATATGCAGGGTTTGGAGTTACATAGAATAGTTGAATGCATACCTCACGTAGCGGTGTAGAATGGTACCAAGATCAATTTGTGTCAAGATATCAAAATTGGTCAAAAGTAACAACGACCAAGCATTAAATATGCCATTTCTTGCCGACTACAAGAACATCAAAACATCTGCTGGACTCACTAATTAATCTTAAATTAAAAATTATCGAACAAATTCAACTGAACGGAATTCAGCAGACTAATCCTTTTTCAAGAAACTAATAATTCTTTCACAATATGTTTCTGGTATAATTATTTTTTATTAAAATCTTTTAATGAGAGGATTCGTTTATTTAGGATACTTTTAAAAATACATACAGTAAAATATATCAACTGAAGAAGAAAGACAGTTCATAATCGCTACAGAAAAATTAATTTTTAACGTGAGATTGCAAATTTACGTCATGTAATCTGATATTGGATCAAATGCTTGGGGCTCCTTGGTTGCATAAGATTCGCTTATTCCTTCATCACTCTGATTTTTTGTTCTTCCATCATTCTTTGAAAATTTCTAATAAGAAAGGATGCCCAATTTATAATAGCATAAAATAAAAATATTATTATATGTGGGGGCACACAAGGATGGTAAGAAGTTATCGATCGAAGCCAGATTATATGCTTAATATTTTTTGAATGGTTAAAATCAGGCTACGTACATTGAATATATGAATCATTAATTTTAGCACGAATCAAACGCAAATACTACGTTTGTAAAGTATTTTGTAATTTTTATATTTTCCGATGGATAAACGCTTTCTGAATGAAATATAGCATGATGTCTTTTATACTTTACTACGACTTTATATTGAAATCATTTTAATTTATATTCGTCCTTCGCCCTTCATCATCATATCACATAAATAAAACCGCATAACATTTGCCATCATCTCCATTTTCTCCTGCAAACTTGTGTGTAACATTACCAACATTTAACAGATCTTCAGCAGCAGCAGGCACAATTTGTTTGCTTAATTTTAAGCGACCGCTGCTGCTGGAAAAGGCTAGCAAAGTAACATCAAAACTACATTTCTGGACAAATCATGAATCATGTATATTTGCCAAATCCAAGTATAAAAATGTCTTGATTGCTTTAGCAGCAAAATATTCAATTCTTCTGCAATGATGGTGTTGGCGATGAGGAGCGGTTTTAAGAGGACAGCTTAATAATAACCTGATTCAGTATGCTGTTTATGGATCATGTCTCGGTTCATGTCACCATCATTCTTCTCAAAACTTGGGGCTACTGATTTGCATCTTATTACCTAAAATATGAACAGCGATTTGTTAACAATAGTAATGTGATCGGATGTAAAGGACTTGCTCAATGAGAAATACAAACAGAAAAGTTGTTTCCAAAGCGACCAAAAGGCTTGTTTAGGTTTAAAGATATGATAGCAATGATGATAAAAGGTATTTATGTCATTGAAATGGTAAAGTAGGGAGCAAACAGGACGGAATATTCGGAAATGTGGTGTATGGACCGGGTAATACGGCAAAGACAATTCTATTCTCAATGAAAATTTTTCGTACAGCTAGTTTAAAGTCACGTAGGCATTAGGCACCAAAAATCTTCGTATTTAAGTCGGAACATACGAATGGTTATGGTCATGCTCAATCAACTTGAAAATAATCAGTTTTAGTTAACTATAAGTTGTTTTTATTGTCATAGACATATCTGACACAAATAATGATTACACACCATGATAATTGTAGAATTAGCAGTCAACGATTTATTCTACAGCAGACTCAGGCGTTGTAGGTACTTTTAAATTGAAAAAGAAAACAAAAGAGGAAACAATTGGCTCAATTTTATCAACTAACGCCAGAAACATGGCAAGAAACCTGAAGATTGCGATAGGTATACAAGTATATAAGGCTATGACTATAAAAGTAGATGAATGACAAAATTAAATAATAATAGCGATTGCAGTTACACTGTCTTTGGATACATGAAGAACCGGAACTTTCTTTGTTTCTACCCCAGCGGCAACAGTTCGTACCTGCGGCTAACGATATGTACTCATCATCTACCGGATACGATATCGGTGTGGTACAGCGTGCTTTTTAATTATACTGTTGCTGCTGCTGCAGCTGCTGAGGATTCTGCCTCCCGTTTAGTAATAACGAATTTGAAGAATTCGTACACTGACCAGCATATAGCTGTTGATGGCATTTGGTACAACACTCGGGCTGATATACCCTACAAAACCATATAAAGTACATTAGCACTGTTCATTGTTAAAGTTTAATGACCCTTAGGTAACTAATGTCCACGTCAGCGTACCTGAAAGTAGCCACGAATTCCTCCAATTTCGTAAACCGTCCTAAAAGCTATCATTAAGCCGCTAATTTGCGACTTTCCTAGAGTCTTAAGCGTGGTGGTTTCTCCTGCAAATAAGAAAACAATATTATGTAATAAATTTTGTATTGTGGTTCGTCCACGTGGCAATGATTCAAACAAATTATTTTAGAATCCCCTACCTTATTCGTTACTTTTTGCATGTATTCGTAGACAACAAAAT
>JAHZNK010000745.1:0-11515 GCA_027744615.1 Lepidocyrtus cf. nigrosetosus NNG-2020 | reverse complement strand
CCTCGGCAGCTGAAATTTTGCACAGATACTCCCCTAACTTGGTGCTATGTTTGACAAGACTTTCATTGAAATCGGGCTCTGACATCGTAAGTAACTTATAGTGAATTAGATTATTCTCTTATACGTGAAAAACATTTTATGCAGATCGTGATGTATGCATTACGCAAAACTTAAACGATGTTAAACCTAGCACTAGTTTACTCCTCAAGCCACAGACAAGTCAGGAAGCACAAGGAGCAGTTTAAATCCTTTATAAAAGATCCCTCTCCTCGCCACTATGAACAACTTTTGCAGCAGTTAGTAAGTTATTTAGTTATAAGTATATTTTTTGCTATTTTAAAATTAATATACTAATAATATAAATTTACCCATTCGCTTTCATTAGATTTCACAAATATTTTTTATTCAAACTTAAATGGCATTTTTATTTTTAATGATAAATTTCATAGTACTTTTCACAGGTACAATGGTCAGGTTTTTTGTCTATTTGTTAGAGTAGTAAAAACCCGTTAACTGATAGTGCTTACCATTTTCATTACAAATAGAAAAAATATTTTTGCTTCACTTAATCGATATGAATCGATAAGTACGAGAAGAGCGAAATTATTGAGTTTCCGAACATGATAGAAAATGGTAACGTCAAAATTAAAATTTTAGTTTATTTTTATGAAAACTTACCCAAGATCACTTCACTGCACTTCAATTTAATTAAGTAAAATCTTTCTTTACCAACTAAAACTGTCTCCGCCTGTGAACTCACAATCGATGCAGATCGAAGTACAGGCTATCTATTACCTTTGGAATTGGACAACTGGAAAAAATTAACCTAGAATATAGCTATTGAGTTGAGTTAATTAATTTCGTAAATTTTTAGCATAGTAAATGAGCTCATACCCATGCAGGTGAACTTGCCGACTAAAAAACGGGATCTTGTCCATCAGACAAAGGCTTCCCGAGAACCTGTGGTATCATCGAGGGGAACTCCTCCCATTTGAAAATTGTGAATACGCAGTGAAATTTTGGTACACCGGACGGTGTACCAAAAAACTGGTTACACGGTCGTTGTAGCATTGTATAAATATATTTGATTCAAAGGTCAAACAGATGTGTTTTTAAAAATTAAACGAAGATTTGTGATTTTTTGAACTGTTTAAGACAAGAAAAATGTAAGAAGTAAGGAAATAAGTTGAAACAAGGAAGTAACGAAGCTGGTGCTGGAAAATGCTTATTAGGAATTTGGCAGTATCAAATTATTAAACGTTTATGATTTGCTACCTATTCTTTGCCATTTTTTCATCCTTACTTTATCTAGGTAAAATTTAGCCTGACAGAGACTACATCCTCCACTGAAACTGACATGCTTTCACGGTAAATGAGCTTTCCTTTAAACTTGCCTACAAAATATGTCCTGCCAAAGCAAAAGAAAAGGAAGCTATGTTTCCATGCTTGTTATAAATTGTATTTAAGTGGTTCAAGACAAATCTATTTCAAACTTATTTTCATGCAACCAAAGCGAGCAAAAAACTACATCTGTATTATACAATTTTAAACAATTTTTTATATGATTTTACAACGTACAACTTTTCAATCAAAATGCGTGAGGTGTAAATCAGAATTTGCAATGGAAAACTTAAAATGAATAGGAAGGACGCCAAGATTTTTCTTAATTTGAGGCTTTGAGTAAATGCGTGAGCGTTGAAGTATTATGCAAGGAAAACGACATTTGTCTTGTTAAAATAAGAAAACTTTGCGTATTATTTTCCATTTCTTTCCCTTGATCCTTCAACGTTTATCTCTCTAGGAGTTGGCCACTATTTTATGAACTTTCGAAGTGGTAAAGAAAAGAAGGATTTCTTTTAAAGTACTCTGGGCAGACCAACAAAGGTTAATTTTTAAATGTCTTGATAGTGTTTGGGTGCAATTATTAAGTATTTCCTTGTCAAGAGGTTGTAAATGCACTGGCGATTAGTGAGAAAACGCTGTAATGATTGAAACCTTTACACATGTAAGCAAAAAATTGACACACTTGACTTACTTTTGAGTATCAAAGAACGGAAAAAGAGTTTTATTTGAAACCGATTTGCAAAGCTCATTAATTTTTAGAGGTACAGCCATCTTAATGCTATGTTTATTCGCTTAAAAGTAAGAGAAAACGTTTATTGATATTAATAGTGCCTTATATTGTCATTACAAAAATCGTTTTTAGAATTTTGAATAGACATGAGTTGAAAAGTACGAAAAGAAAAAATATTGAGTTTCCGAACATGATTGAAAATGGAAACGTCAAAATTAAAATTTAGTTTATTTTTATTGATTAACACTTAAGATCCCAAACGCAAAATTAAACAGAAATGTTTTACAATTCCGCCAGCTAAATCAGTCTTTACCTGCAAACTCACAATCAACATAGATCGTAGTACAGGCTCTCTCCTTTGGCGAAATTCGGTAAAAATTAACCAATTTTAGCATTTAGCTATTCAGTTAAATAATTTCGTAATTTTTTAGCCTAATAAATGAGCTTATGCATATGCAAAGCAATATGCCGACCCAAACGCGTTCTTTTTTAAGAGAAAGGCCGAGAAGTTTTGATTTTATCGACGGGAACAACTCCATTTCTAAAGGATTGTAAGTACGCGGTTAAAAGTTATTACACCAGAAGTAAAGCTCCAGGACGAACCCAGGTTATTTTAAACTCTCCCGATATGCTCAGATCTTCGTTTCCAAATTGGGGTTTGAAGTGAGTAGCTCAGGAAAAAGCTGGGGAACGTTACACCTTCGTGACAGGATTTTATGATTGCTGTGTATGGATACGCTAATGTGAACTTTGCTTTTTTTTAAAAAGCAGAAAATAATCTGTAACAAAAAATTAATACTTGTGACTGTGACGTTATACTATAGAAAAAAGAATGGAGAGGCTTTGCGTAATGCAAATACGTGAGCATTCAGTGAAAATATGCAAGGAAAAACGGCACTTGCCCTGTTAAAATCAGAAAACTTTGTATATTATTTTCCATTTCTTTTTCTTTAGAAGTTGGCCACTGTTTTATAAACTAGCGAAGCGGTAGAAAAAAGAAAAAATTCTTTTAAAGCTCTCAGGGCAGACCAAGAAATTTTAGTTTTTAAATGTCAGAATGAAGTGTTTGGTTGCAATTATTTAAAGCCATTTTTCTTCAGCTTTCTTATGCATGTATTTTCCCTGCCAATTTATCCTTACAAGTCTATAACTGCACTGGCGATCAGTGAGAAAACGCTGAAATGGCAGAATATTTTACACTTACAAACAAAAAAATCACAAGATTGCTTTTGACTTACTTTTGAGTATCAAACAGTGTAAATAGAGTTTCGTTTGAAATCGATTTGCAAAGCTTGCGACACGTGTTTAGAATGACTTTATTGAAAAATGGAACAGGATTTTGGATCCAACTTGGCAAATATGAGCTTTGAGTGGGGAGAATGTTCCACTTCGACCGACTATGGTTAACTACAGAAGCGGAAAGGGAAGACGGAAAACGAGACGAGAAAAGCGAAAAATAAACAAAGCAGAGTTTCTACTACCAAACACATGTAGTCTCTGTAGGCCATAGAGTTGCTTTTTACCCTTCTGATTGCAAATTGAAAATGCCAATCACAATAGTTGGATAAGGTTATTTGAAGCAAATAGAATGGGAGAATTTACAAAAAGAACCGAGTAATAGTAGACTGGAACATTAGGCAAGTCAGCAGCAATAAGCGTGATTCCCGGCAAACGCGAAATGTGACCAATTTGCAATATCTCTACTACTTTATTCTTCAAGCCAAAGACATGACAAGAAGTACAAGATGCAGTTTAATGGCTTTGCTTAAGCTGTCTCTCGCGACAATGAACAACTCTTTTGGTGTTGCTGCTGTACTTGCAACTGAATCTGTTTAAGAATGCAGTGATAGATAGGTAAAATCTAACAATTTTATAATCAAAATGGCAGGAAAATAATTCTTTTAGCAAGAAAGAAGTTTTTGATAAAATTACAAGGTAAACATGACAATTCTGGAGATATTTTTCCGGAAATTTATAAAATCTTTTATTCTAAAAAAGGAATTGACTAAGCCATTAACATTAGCAGCAGTTAATATCTAATCGTCATCGGCGCTTTTGTGCCATTTGTTAAGGTGAAAAATAGCTGTTCAATACTTTGTAAAGTATTGAACACCTATTTTGCTTTCCATTTGAGACAAAAAAATCGCACAAAAATCCAAAGTCACGTCAACCTTTTTCTTTTCGTTGTAAGCAAACTTAAAAGCCTGTTTTAATTCTTAGAGTAAACTTGTAATTGATATAGGACATGTACTTCATCTGTGTTTGGGTAAAACGCGTAAAAGGCGAAAAAAAATTAAAAAAAATGTTTGTTTTATCTTATAAGACAATATTTATGCATATGCTATCCCTTTTGTTAACTTTTTTGTTAGAATGATTTTATTTAATTAAACAAAATTATGGGAAAGTAGCTACTAGCTATCTTATGACAAGAGAAGCACTGCGATAGTCGTTTTGGTCAAAAACTTGACACATCCTTCCCTTCAGACTTCAGACAACGGCTTTCCTGAGAACGTTTGGACTCATCGAGGGAAACTCCTTCAGCTTGCAAAGGTCTATGAAAACACAGTGAAAAGTTGGTACACCGGAAGCAAAGCTCCAGGACGGACCCAGACTATTTTAAACTCTCCGGATGTTCAAGTGTCAGATCAGAAGACGTTGCCAAGGTGGGATTTTGGGTGGGAACTTTAGAAATACCACGACTAAATAATTCGACTTCCTTCCTTTTCAGTTTACATAACTCCACTCTGCACTAGAGTTCCTTCTGAGAACGCTGAAATGATAGAACTTTACACAAATTCACTAAAGAAAAATAGATTGACACGAACACTGTTGCCTTACTTTTGAAGATGAAACAGTTTTGTTTGAAGCGGAATGAAAAGCCTGCAACACGTGTTTAGAAAGCGAAACTTGAAAATGATTCTGAATTTGGCAAAGAAGAGCTCCGAAAGAAGACAGCGTTCAACCTCGAGTACCTATGGCTAACTACGGAAGCGGAAAAGGAAAGACGGAGGAAAAACAGATGAGAAAAGAAAATATAAAAAGCAGAACTTTTACTTCGAAACAAATGTATTCTCTGTACGGCATGGCAGGAGTCAGTGCGCTCCAACCCAAAATGATTATCGACAGGTTTGGACGGAGTTGCTTTTTTGCCTTTTGATTCCAAATTGAAAATGCTATTGATTCATAAAAGCCATTTTTCGGAACACTATGCTTAACTCCAGTGTTCCTGAATGTTAGAGTTTTCCATCTAAGATTATGACTATTTGATTATTTTTTAAAATCTTTAATTGACGCTATTGTACCATGCTTCTATTGAATAGGTATTTACTAAAAAAAATTCTCTTTTAATGAATTCCTATGTATGATTTTTTATTATTTTTTAAATTAAGATACGAATACTGAAATTTGATTTTACCCATTTGCTTTCATTAGATTTTAACAAATATTTTTTATTCAACCTTAAAAGTCATTTTTATTTTCAATGGTAAATTTCATAGTTATTGTTGAAGGTAAATCCAACTTGTGGTCGTGTAGTCGTTTAAAAGTAGTCAAAAAACGTTTATTGATATTAATAGTGCCTTATATTGTCATTACAAATGCAAAAATCGTTTTTAGAATTTTGAAACGCTACGAATTGGCAAGTACGAGAAAAGCAAAAATATTGAGTTTCCGAACATGATTGATAGCGGAAACGTCAAAATTAAAATTTTAGTTTATTTTTATCGAGTAATATTTAAGATACCACCCAACCGTAGTCTTTACCTGCAAAATCACAATCAACATAGATCGCAGTACGGGCTCTCTTTTTTCGAATTTGGAAAAGGGTAAAAATTAACCATTTTTAACAATTAGCCATTCAGTTAAATAATTTTGTAAATTTTTAGCTTGATAAGCGAGCTTATGCATATGCAAGGCAACATGCTGCCCCACNGAAAAGGGTAAAAATTAACCATTTTTAACAATTAGCCATTCAGTTAAATAATTTTGTAAATTTTTAGCTTGATAAGCGAGCTTATGCATATGCAAGGCAACATGCTGCCCCACGCGCGTTCTCTTTTTCAGACAAAGGCTGAAAAGTTTTAATTTTATCGAAGGGAACAACTCCACTTGTAAAGGATTGTAAGTACGCGGTTAGAAGTTATTACACCGGAAGTAGAGCTCCAGGATGAGGCCAGTCTATTTTAAGCCCTCCCGATATGCTCAGATCTTCATTTCCAAAAGGGGATTTGAGGTAAGAAGCTCAGGAAAAATCTGTAGTAAAAGTTACTGTAGAGAAGAAAGAATGGAAAAGCTTTACGTAATGCAAATATGTACGTGAATAAAAATACGTGCATTCAAGGAAAATATGCAAGGAAAAGCGACATTTGTCTTGTTAAAATAAGAAAACTTTGCATATTATTTTCCATTTCTTTCCCTTTAAGAGTTTTAAGAGTTGGCCAGTGTTTTATAAACTAGCAAGGCGGTAGAGAAAAGAAGACGTTCTTTTAAAGTTGAAAGGGCAGACTAACTAGGAAAGGTTCAGAGAGACTACGCTCGTTGAAAGATCTGACATAGTCTATCTTGTAGAGCTTTTTTTTGCTGATTCTAACGCTGCTAATTAGAGATGGGCCGGTTGAGAAACAAAAAAGTTTTTAAAGAAATAGGATTACATAATGGGGCAAAATGCTTTAATATAGCAGGGGCACCGTTCACAAAAAATCGTAAACTGCCTGAGCTAAACATAATTGATTGAATTTAGGTTCACGGATAAGTTAAAAGATTCTATGGTTTTTAAACTTGGCCAAATAAGGTGATTACGCTTTTGTCTTTTTCTTGGATAGACATTCTTACCGGAAAAGGTCGATAAGGGGTTATCGCGTTATAGGCTCAAAGCTTTCACCTGACTTTCTTCATATTTATTTCAATATTTTTTCAGGTTGTTAAAATTCGTTTAAAAATTTCATTTTAAATTGTGTTTAAATGGAAAACGTACTTTATTTCGACCATTAATTGAAATTTCATCCATTTTGTTTAGCTCAGACAGTTAACGATTTTTTTGCGAACGGCGTTCCTGCTTTATTAAAGTATTTTGTCCCATTATGTAATCCTATTTCATTAATAACTTTTTTGTTTTTCAACCGGCCCATCTCTAATTAGCAGCGTTAGAATCAGCAAAAAAAGCTCTACAAGATAGACTATGTCCATTCTTTCAACGGGTGTAGTCGCCCTAATCTACTCCTAGTAAGTAAGAAAGGTTAGTTTTTAAATGTCAAAATGAAGTGTTTGGTTGCAATAGCCTAAATCACTTTTTCTTCCTTTTCAGCTTTAGCTGTTGCATATATTTTCCTTGTCAATTTATCATTACATGTATACCTATAAATGCACTGGCGATCTGTGGGAAAACGCTGTAATGATTAAAACCTTTGCACATATAAGCAAAAAAATAATATGAACACTTGACTTACTTTTGAGTATCAAAGGAAGTAAAAAAGGTTTGTTTGAAACCGATTTGCAAAACTTGCGACACGTGTTTAGAATAACTTTATTGAAAAATGGAAATGGATTTTGGATCAAATTTGGCAAGCGTTTGTTTGAAGAGAATTTGAAAAACTCGCCACACATGTTGAGAATGACATCAGGGAAAATGGAACAGGATTTTTGGTTAAGGTTTGGCAAAGATAAGTTTTGAATGAGGAGAACGTTCCACTTCGAGCGACAATAGCTAACTACGGAAGCGGGAAAGACGACGGAAAAATTGATGAGAAAAAATGGAAAAAGCAGAATTTCTACTATGAAACACATGTAGTCTTTGTACGTAATGGCAGGAGTTAGACCGCTCCAACCCAAAATAATTATAGACAGGTTTGAATAGAGTTACTATTTACCTTTCTGATTGCAAATTGAAAATGCTGATGATCACAGTTTTGGATAAGATTAAAAGGATAATGAACGAAGACCGGACAGAACGGAAATCAACTAATAATTTGATTATTTGATTATTTTATAAAATCTTTAATAGACGTTTTTGTGCCATATTGTTGTTTTTTTTCTGAGCTGTTTTCTCTTTCTGTGAATTACTAATTAGAGCCGCGAGTTTTATCAATATATATTTTTTGTACTATACAACTGCTTTGCTTTCCATTTAAGACTAAACAATCCGAACAAAAATGCAAAGTCATGTCAACCTTCTTCAATTCTTTCTACACTAACTTAAAAGCCTGTTTTAATTCCTAGAGTAAACTTGTAAATGATATATGACAGGTACCTTATTTTTGTGATGTCGTCTCGCAAATAAAAAAGCTTTGTTAATTTTGAGGCGGTTTTACTATCCCTTTTTGTTCACTTTTTTGTTAAGATGCTTACATTTTATGAAATAAGAACGTTTTTGGGAAAGTCTGCTGCGCGCAGAAAAGCGTTGCAGTTTCTTTTTTGTCAAAAGCTTGACACGTTTTTCCCTTAAAACCAAGGCATCCCAGAGAATCCCATTGGCCTTATCGAGGGGAACTCCTGCCCCTTGCAAAGGACTGTGAATACGAGACAGCTACAGCTGTCCGGGATAGCAAAGCTACAGGACAGGACCCAGACCCAGTATTTTAAACTTCCGGATGTTCGAGTGTCAGATCGGAAGACGTTTCCAAGGTGGGATTTGGGGTGGTAACTTCAGAAAAAAACTAGAGAAGGTTACATATCTGTTGTTGCATTCTATGAATGACTTTCTTTCTTTTGAAAGTCAAATGAAGATGTTTTTAAAATTTAAACGAAATTTTGTGTAACTTGAGGATTGTTTTTATTAAGTAGTGAAAACTGTTTTAAGTTTTTAAATTAAGATGGAATACATAAAAATAATTCTGTCTGTGAAATAAATCGGAATCCAGAATGTGTTTGGGATCGAGAACAATTTTTAGGCTGTAGTTTACCAGATCAGCGCGACGGATCTTTTAAAATTTAATTTTATATAATATTTTGTAGTGTTTAACGGCTTGAAATTGTTAAACTTAACACGAAAGTGTTTGGTAATTCTGATTTCGTTTCCTGCACAATCTGAATTATATTTTTTCTTATACGTGAGAAGCATTCTATGTGTTATGTTAGGTCGTGATGCATGCATTACGTAAAATTTAATCGAGTGCAAACACTAGAAAATAATGCAAAATAAATCAATTTCGAAGATTTTTAAGAGTAAATTCTTTATTTATAAAAATATTTTTTGCACGAGTAATTTTATAAACTGCAACTTCTTACAGATTTTAACTCTCCAAGGCTTATAAAATTAACACAGTCCATTTAAATTGTGATTGTTTTGATGAAATTTAAAATGTTTTTTGAGCAGTCTCATCTCAATCGAGTCCGTTTGCACCGCTTTGAGCATCTTCTCACCTGCGTTTTCACAATTTTCTTCAGCCAAACACAAGGCAAAAATCTCGTGAACTTCCTTCCGAGCAAGTAAAAGCTCTTGAAACTTTTTTGCAAGCTCTTCACTCTCCTTTGAACCAGAACAGCTTTGAATCCGCATCGTTCTCGACGTTTTAAACAAAAGCGTGATTGTCAAACCTTGCTGGAGGAAATAGAGAAGCCGACCTGTGTAAAAAATAGATTTAAACTTATTACAATAGTTAATATTTCAGTACAAAAGACGTAAAACCTGAACTGACCTCTTTCTTGAGAAAGCCCAGGACACAAAAGATTCACCACTTTGAGCCCTTTCTTGCACAATTCGATCATCCTCTGCGCCAACCTCTCCATCCTCTCCAAAGGCACTTTTCTCTCTTCCAAAACGCCAGATATTTTCTCCAAAACTTTTAATTCCAATCCAATCACAAGAAAATGATTGGGATGGAAGTAACTTCTCGCAAAATCTTCTACTTTAGTCAAAATGTCTTCAATTTTCTCCAAATCTAAAGCCTGGTTCATAAACTCGTTCATACTCTGTCTCATCTTCCCCACCAAATGGTTTTGATACTCCCAAGGTTGTCTTTTTGAGCAAACAGAGCATTTCCACTCGATAGAACTTCTTCCAGTTTCATTTTCAGCATTCCCATGATTACTAAGCAGGGACTGTAAAGCTAATAGGTCTGTGGGGAGCAGGAACTCTTCACATCCATCCAAACACTCAGTCCCACCTGGGCACTTAATGGCAGAAAAGAAAGTCCCATTTTCAATGGGATCTCCGCATCGGGGACAGCAACATAATAAATTCCGTTCCTTCCACAGCAGCTCCCTTCTCATTTCCGTGCCAAGAAGTCAAATTGTCAGTTTTTCACCCGCATTCATTACCGCGTTGGCCCTTAAACAGAATTCTGAAAAAGATTGAATTAGCCAGGAACAATTCGGTGAGCAATTTGATGTAAGGAAAGAAGCCAAATGGTATATGGAACACCCATAAAACCTGTAAATGCAGCAAAAAACCAATTTACCGTAAACCAGTCTTGTTTGAAACCATTTCCCAGTGGCTTCCTATTTTCAATTACATTTACTATTTATGAGAATCGAGGAAGGATTGTTCATAAACATGAAGAAGAAATGAGAATTGCGAAATGTGTGTGGTTCCCAGGTAATAAGGTTATTTAATATGACGGTTGTGTTGCTTTTTTCGGGTTTTTCTATGAAAACAAGAGAAACGTAGTATTTTGCAATGCAATGTGAAAGTTTATGCGCTTTACATCAAAATTATATACCATGAGAGAAAGAAATTCTACAGGTAATTCTCTGACTTTTGAGAAGAAAGGCAGCTGAGTGAGAGTAAAGGTACCTGAGACAGGTGAAAATAAGGAAGGAAACAGGAGTAATGTCTCATTTCCCATCTCTTCCATGAACACTTCTTCTTTCTATGTTTCTCTACCTCAGGTTAGGCTTTAGTATTCTCCAAGGAGAGCATTTCCTCAGCATCAACATGCGTGACTCCATCGGAAATGTTTATACTTTCTTTTTTACAAAAACAAAACAGCAAAACTTGTCTCTGTCCTACTTCGGCACTCTTTCTTTCCAAATTTAAATTTCCTGAATGAGTTTCAGTTTTGAAGGAAAGCGCATGGTCTTGAGCTTTGCTCGAGACTGATACAAACGAGCACGTCCTCAGAATGTTCAGCAGTTGATCAATATCCACATCTGGGAACTGTTTTTTAAGATGGTGAATGATGGACCCGAGTGATTTACTGTCAGTTTCTCTTGTGGGCGTCCTTTTCTGCTAATCTTGTGTCATTCCATCTGCCAACAGCAGCAATTGGCTCCATTAACTGTTTTCAGAGGAAGAAATTAGAGCTCAAACTAAGGCTACGAGCAAGTATTGAGCAGGCTTGGAACACAACGCCGGTGATTATGATCCAAGTTGAGCAAATACTTTGCACTCGTTTTCCCCGTGAATTGCGTTCTACCGTTAATACCAAAACATTTTAAGTTAATAAATAGCAGCCATGCCATCGGTGTAATCTTTAATTACGAAAATTATTACTTAATTTGTTTATT
>JAHZNK010000744.1:0-10793 GCA_027744615.1 Lepidocyrtus cf. nigrosetosus NNG-2020 | reverse complement strand
CAAAAAAGCTAAAAATTTATCCCTCGTAACGTCATTGTTTAGTTTTAAATTTGTTCTAAGAATACCGTTATAATGAGGACAAACTACTAGACAATGATAGAAGTCTTCCTTATCGTATTTATATAGTTTTTTCAATGACACATCAATCTGAATTAGACAGATTTCTGTATTAAATTTGGAAAATATTCTAGTTTGAAACTTAAATCTGTAGTTACGATTCGATCGTAAGGCCGACCTTAATGACAAGCACTTTGCATTTTTAAAATTATTTGTTCAGTTGTTAGTTTTATTTCTAATAGCAAGACAAAATTTGAAGTCGCTTAAAGTTTCAAGGATTGTCCTTCACAGGAAATCCCATTCTATACAATGTGCAAATAAATGACAATGCATTAGTCTACCAAAGGTCTTTTTTCGTGTTAAAAATGAATTAAAAAGATTATGTACTTTGCAGTTCAATTTGCAACTACTTGTCTAATGTGAATTTTGTACTCCTTGCTGAAGGTTATTGTTTGGTACAGAAGGGTCATAAAATGTAAGTTTGTATGTGACTGTCACGTTTTCACACAGCTTAATTGTACGAACAAACCTTAACAATGAGTTTATGTAAACCTAACAACATTTATCATGCAAGCAAGTAGCCATCTGAAAAGTATATGGAAATCCCAGTGCAGAAATGGGAGATTCTATTTATTTGTTGTATTGAGTATGGTGCATTTTATTTTAATTTCATTAACTCTGGCATATTCTAGGATTTACACAAACCAAAACATTTATTTACTAAATCATAGCCAAACATTGTAAGCATTTTAAAATTGATGTGATTCATGTTCCTGGATGGTTTAACTTTTTACTTCCTACCCCTTCCTATTTATTCTGAGAATTTCTAGCAATAATTTTATGTTGTTCCAAAACACATTTGGATTCATCATAAAGATACAGTCATAAACGAGCTGCACATTGCAATAATCCCGCCTCGGCATCATCAACAACGCCAAATAGCTTCAATATAAAACTTTAGTTCCATTACCTCAGCAATAAAATCAAGCCAAACCAAAATGAGATTGAATGGGATGAGTGAACAGGTATATTGGTACTTACTGCTTAACATTCACCTCCTGGTGCATAATCATAATCAAATCAGATAGGCAAACCACATAAAAGCTATTTTCATTTACTGCTGCTTTTCTAATTCGCTTATTTTTATTTACATTCCTATTATTGCGCACGTAACAATTTGAAGGTCTCTTCCATACTTTTAGGCTTTTCCATTCTCACATTATTGAAACAAAAACACTTACCTATTTAGTTGATTCGTAACGCTTAAATCTAATACGATTAAAAACAACAACAATGTGATGTGATTTTTAATTCAATCCCAGGCTTATATGCATTTAATTTTGGAAATATTTGGTCAATTAATCGCTACTGGGAATGAGGTTTTTAAATAGTTTTACATTTTTATTGAGTCATCCTTTTTGCCTCAAAATCTCAACAAGATAAAACCTACTTAAAATATAAAAATCTTGCAGATGTAAAATATATTACCTGTGCAATGAATGATTAACTTTGAAAACATTAATTTTACAAGTAAATATTAACAAATGCATGCTAAATATCTGTAATAATGACGTTTTTGGAAAAACACAGGTTTCCATCATATCCAAACCCAAAGAGTTTACAATCAGCGTGTAGTATCCAACAGCATGCAACAAACCTATTGGGCTAACCTTATCAATCAAGACTACATAGTACGGCGATGATCATTCATCAGAATCATAATATGAATCCATTCATGCATTCTTCGTCCACTTACTTTACGACCAGCAGGCTCGTGAACGAACAATAATAATGCTACAAAATGATGAATAAAAATGCTCACAAAGCATTATTGCGTGGTCTCTCTCATGGCTTTGTTCACTTTCAGTTGGCTTTTATCAGTACAAAAAATTATATAAAGGTAAATCATAATGAAACTAGGTCGATCAGTGCTATTTTGATTATTGGGCCAGTCAGTTTATATAGTTAAATATATTCAGTGAATTTTAGGAGATAGTGCAGAGTAGTAGATTACAAACGCCTCCGGTAGCACTGTGCTTCTGAACTCTCGAACAGGTAAGCAAATTTCATTTGAAAATTCTAAAGATTAAGAATTTCGAAGCAGTATTTTAAATAAATTGCCATCTTATCTTATTTAAAATTTTCAACCATCGTGTCATTGAGAAGCAGCCTTCAAGGCAGACATTGAACAATGTCACATCATTGGACGATAACAATTGCACTGTGTATTTGTTTTACTACTGATTTAAAAAACCCAACAATTTATCACGAAACTGCATTGATTGAAACTATTGTTGGTTCATTACGTTAAAGAAATGTATGCTGTGAAACCAGTTTGTTAGAAAAGTTTAAAACATTGTTCGAAAAACTCTTTTAAAGTGACCTTGTGAAAGGCTAAAAATTAATAATAATAATCGAAATATGTTTGTTATTTAATGCTTACATAATACTAATGGGGATATTTGAATACTGTATAAAAGCCGTTTAAAGTATAAAGAAATTACAATTATTTGCAATAACTTATTTTGTATATACACAATTCAATTTCTTATGTTTGCCTAAAGTTAAATGTTTTAAATATGTTCTTTATATTTATTGATTTTATTTAGAACTATTACGGATCAAGGACAAAAGTGTTAATTTTAAAAAATGGCAGGCCATATTAACCATTGTTCTTGCTTGATGCTGTTCATCGCCTTTGGGTTTATACTATTGTATGCTCCAGCCGAAGGTATTCCAGTAGACACTTCCACTCCTTCCAGCGCTTCCTCTTCCACCACCGTCAAAATTCTGATTCCACCCTCCAGTGATGACGATGATGACGATGTTATTATTAGTAAGTTTGTTTTATGCATCTTTAAACCGTTTGCTATAATATTACACAAAGTGTCGGGCATGAATAAAGCACATCGCCCCAAATGTAGGTATTAATTATTCCTTTACATATGAAAGAACCCGAGCTGAGCCCCTGTAAATGCATGAACTGAACAAAGTAAAATTCGTTGAGTGTAAGTAAGCATATTTCATACAGTTTCATTTTAGAATTCAACGTCTGTATTCCAGGTTTAGCTGATAGGCATTTCACTTTGAAATTTCCGTTTCCGCAAACGGGTATATGATAAAGAGTCAAAGCAGGTAGGCTTAATAATTTTAATAAACTGGGCTGGCAACATCTATTTAATAGCGACAGCCACACGTTTCCTCTCATCTCCTTTCTTTTGTCACCTCGACATGATCAATTCAACGGGTTATCATCCTTCATAGTGACAACAACAACATAAACGCGCCATCTCAGAGTCATTAAAATAGTATAGTAGCATGAAAGATGAAGCTTTCATTTCATAATTTTTCCTTCGCTGTTTCATCAAACTCATATATTTTCCAAACCCACCATCATCTTATCAGTACTACCCATGTCAAAAGAAAATGTTTGCGTAATAAGATTGAAATATTATCCTTTATTTACAATTTCTTACTCCAGAACCACAACTACCATTTTCCTTGCTGTTTTCATCACCATATTCGTCTTCCACAGAAAACTAAGCTAACCAAATCCAACATCGCTATGTACATTATACCCGTATCTTCACAAACTTTCCTGACATCACTATCATACTCACTTCTTTAAACTTTCCTTAAAACCTTTGATGTTTCTTCCAGTTTTTCTGCATTAAATTTAGAGCAGACATTATATGCTTTTATATCGACTGGAAGTGATATATTATATCCGGTATATTACACAACGTGACGGCGACAAATTCCCACTACTTTCATCAAGTGGCGAGAATTCATCAGGCTTATACCATATTAAATTAAACGTACATTTTTAACATTTAGGTGCATTATATATTAAAAGGAAACTTGTATATAGTGATCGTTTCCCTTAACACTTTAGCAGTCATACACACGTACGTAATCCTTTAGTTTTACTTACTTGATTAAAAAAATACTTTCCACGCTTTTATTTTGAATTGTAGTCGGGGGTATTCTGGTTGTGTAGACGTCTAAGAAAAATGGCAATTTTGGGGAGTTTTTTAAAAAAGAAAACAAGTCTCTCATCGCCTCATTATCATCAAACTTTTTTTGAGAAAGCAAGTATGATGGTTGTGGGGGTGTGGGTAGCTGTTTTCCTTACTTACATTGTTATTTTCTTGGCAGTGCAGTGTTCCATAATAATGAAATGTATTGTATGGTATTATATAAAAATATGTGTATAAACACACAATTTTCCCTTTTCATAAAGTGAAAGCGAAACATGGGTGTTTGAAGTTCATTTATTTGTGCAAAAATAATGAAAGTAACGTGTAAAAGACTTGTATAAGACTGATGTCATTATGAGTCTCACCGTTCAAGTGATTTTCATTATTATATTGTTATATGAATTTTTAAAGTAGTTACACAAGACATATAAAATATAACTTAAGTAGTTAGTTAGGCATACACATGAAATGCGTCTTACTTATAATTTGGTAAACAGGTAGTAAAATTTGCAAACTTTATGCCCGTGTGTCGTCTTATTTCTTATGCTAAAAGGGAAATATCCTTGTAATAATTCCAAAATGCACATGTTATTGAATAAATTACAAATTATAAGTAAGTCCATTTTGGCAAGAAAGTAGGCTGGAAATCGAAAGATCCTAATCAAGACTAGCGTTTTCTTAAAACAAAAATGTTCTACTCAACTTTCCCTTTTTAAAAAGAATGACAAATTGGCTTTTTGGGCGACCGCACCGTCTGCATTTCTCTCAATTTTCCAATTCATTTGAGATTGTGGAAGAAATTCTTTTCGTGATCGTATTTCAAAATCTCAGTTCTTTTACTCGGATGCAGATTAAAGATTTGCGACATTCTTACTAGAAAATGGACACTAATAGAAATGACTGGAAATACTATTTGACAATAATATACAACCTGGCCAATGGTGGTGACATATTTTTCATCTATTAATCCATTCATTTTCTTTTCTTTACTACATACAAAAATAAAATAGCCGACATGGCCCGAGCCTCAATCTTTGTATAGACAAGTAATCAAGTAATAGCGTTATGTTATAGTATTAGGGATTTCGGACTGTGTACCGAAGAAACCACTCAAAATTGCAATTCTCGACGAGGGTCATTTATTTTTTATACAAACGTGCGTAATCTTTCAGTGTTCTTATAATTTGTATCTTATCTGCTTTTAAATTTACCTGTGAATATAAAAGTAGAGTCTACTTTTATTGAATGAATGACTGCAAATATACTTCTCCTCTCTGGAGCACAAACGTAAAAACGTTGCATAAGACTTTGATATCTATAGCTTTTAAATTTAATTAGCAAGCAATTAAGACGAGTCCTTGCCCCCACTACTTTTCCAACAAAGCAAAAACCAATCATCAAAGATTACGGTCACAGAGAAAAACATATTATTTAGCACCAAGGCAAATTAGGCGAAGCGTATATTTCATTTTTCTCGAAGGCTAATATAATCAAAAATTTGGAATTTACACATGTGTAAAGCAATACTTAAGACAAGGAAAGTTTTTTATATTTTGACGGAAGAAAGGAGATGTTAAGTAGGTAGTGGTTAGTTGAGAGGGTGGGTGAAAGCAGATTTTCTTGCATCATCATAACAAACTGCTAGGTTGCTGTTGTTGTTGATGATGAACATAAGTACTTTATTCCGCTTCCACTCCACTCACTTCAGGAAAAAGATTTGAAACTTCTCATTTCCAACATTCTTGCAAAAGACTAGGCTTTAGTTTGCTGGGAAGGAAATTAAGTAAAAGTGAAATAACGTAAATACGTACCACAGCGCTGGCGGTGAAAGGTGATATAACTCTTTCGGCATAAAAGCGCTTTTGCCTTTTTAGACATTTCCATACAGTGCGAGGAGGAGAAGGTTTCATGAAACTCATGTTTGAACTTAATAGTCAGGAAAAGGGCATTGAGTTCAGCTGTGACCAGTAAAAGACCAAAATGTAGAGAATTCAGGAGAGAGAAAGTTGAAATCAAAATAATAATATCATAGAAAATATCCACAATCAAAATCAAAATAACGACAAAGTGAAATAGTCCGTGCATGTCGTAGTCGTCTGCTACAGACATGATTTGGATGAATGTACAAACAAAAATCCATTGCATTTCTCTCCCTTCTTCTCTCCTCCTCATCTCAATCCCTATATAACTACCAGTTCCGTTAGTTCCATAGTACCTGCCTTTTCCCTATTGAGACATAATAGCAGGGAAATGGAGGTAGAATAAGCTTAATAGAATTTCCTTAACTAGTTTATAGTTTAGTTACATTCTCTCTGTTCTACAACAATAATGTCATTTTATGTCTTTCCTGCATCTATGCTTTTATTCAAGGAGATTTCTACAAAGGAGAAAGAAGAGGAAAAGGAAAGTAATGAATGAAAGTAATGAAAGCATGCGGACGTGGAATAAGTGTAATGAAGGAAAATAACCGGTAGGAAACTAAAAGCAGAGGATAATATTCAATAATTTTGTTTTTCTCTTGCCCAGAAGAATTTTTAAATCCTACTCGTCCACTTTTAGTTGGATACGATAGTTTTACACATAAACGAAATTCCGATGTGGTCGCTATACATATTTTTATACCCATGATGCAATACCGAAGCTAACAGATCTTAAATCTAAAAATAAATTATTTTATTTAATGTTAGATTGAAAAAAGTAGAGTATCCGTCCATGTTTTATGTTTTATTGTCATTACCACGAAATAGGATGATTATGAATGATAAGATGACATAATAAGCTATATTTGTAGGAATGCAAAGGCTGATGAATGTTAGTTAATAATTAAAAATTAAAGTCTAAATCGTTAAATGAATATGATTTTCAGTTGAAGGTGGAAATAGCACCAACTCGCATTTGCCCAAACAACCTTTCCATCCAAGTGATTGTTTCATGGAAAAAGCCAAAGGTCCATGCCGGGCTATAATTGACATGTGGTTCTTCAATACTGCAACCAAAACTTGTGAACAGTTTCAATATTCTGGATGCGGAGGAAATGGAAACAGATTTTCTGAAAAGGAAGAATGCTCAAATCGTTGTGCAGGAGGGGCTAAAGAAAATGGTGACCAAACTGTTGACGAAGAGGGAGATGCTATTGTAATAGGAGCAGGAAAAGATGATGGCAGTGATCAGAACACCAATGGAACTTGTCCAGAGTTTGATGGATGCGGTCCACTAAAATGTGCGGAGATAACTGATGAAAAGACAGGATGTAAAAAGTGTGCTTGCTCTCTACTTCCTGAAGATAATGAGGAAGAGAGAAAGACCCCAGTTGGAAGCGTGTCGGGAACGCCATCTGAGGATGATAACCAAAAGTCAAATAACGGTAAAAATAATAATATGGTACCTAAAGATTATATAGAAGGCGAGGCTCTGTGTATAATGCTATTTTGTATTTATGATTGATTCAAATACTTCGCTTCTAATTGAGGAGGAGAAAGTAATTTAAAAGAAGGACATGAAAAAAAACTAAATAGGTAATTATTTCATTACAGACAAGCCAGAGGATGTATGTTCTCTCCCAGAAATCCGTGGGGATTGTAGAGCAATGGTTACTCGTTTCAGATACGATGCAAAACTTAAGAAATGTATCATGTTCCATTTCGGAGGATGCAACAGCAATGGAAACAATTTTGTGAGCGAAGAAAAATGCATGGAATTCTGTAAAGGACAATAAACTTTGAAAATATGAAGGAGGTGAAGGCGTCAAACATTTGTAATAATGTGTACTTACTATCGTAAATTCTTGATCAAAATGATAGTCATAATAGCGCTGTGTTGTACTACTATTAACGTAACCAATAAATACTTACTTTTATATGTATAATTTTTCATGTTATTTTTAGATAGATTAACTAACCTAGATTAACAAACCATTCGCGTAGTCTGTATTCCTGAATAAAAAATAATAATTCCTTTTTTTTTTTATATTTATTTATGAAATCGTATAAATAAAATTTGGAAACTATGTTTTGAAAGTTGCATTTTAGAAGATTTTCTTTATTCAGTGATGCTCGATCGAACAAAAAAGTCATGAGTAACTACTATGAAAGAGACAAGAAATAAATTAACCACTACTATTTCATAATGAATCATTAATAAAACTATTAATTAATTACACAATCAGGTATGGAAAGTTTTTTCAGTTTCAACTGTTAATAATGCGAAATCAAAGCCAAGAAGATAACAACAATCAGTGAGATTAATTTACTAAAAGTGGGTTCATCATAAAAAGGGATCGTAATTGCGATTTGATTGAGTCCTCTGGCGTCAGTACTTGAATTGTTTTAGAAAAGACTTTCCATTCCTGCATACTCAAAATACGATTTTATTCACAAAAATGCCAATAATTATTACTTTTTAATTCTATGTATGTACATGCACATTTAGTATACAGAAAACTGAGAAATATTGTTTTGTTAAACATGATTCTGCTGATTCTCGAAATCTGTTGTAGCAGATACAATGATATATATAGTAGTGCTACTATCAAACTATTTGTTAGAAACTATAACCGTCAAAAATCGAGGCAACTTTTTCTCTTCCCCTTTCACAAATAAAAAATCTGGATTCAATAAGCTATGCGTTTGGAGTAACAGTAAATACACTTGAAAAAATTTTTTCATCAGAATATTTTAAGCATGAATATTATCTTTATTATTCTGATAGGCATTTGAGTTTGGTGATCCAACTGATTCCAGATTGAAGTCTGTGGTACTACCACTACTTCCAGGACTTGGTGGACCACTACCTCCACCAGTCATCCCATTTGATTCTTTGTCTTCTGCATTGTACAACTGACGTCGTCTGTTCAGCCTTTTCATTTCCTCTCGAATGTGAGTCGATATTTGCTCCGAAGTCAGACTGGGGGTCACAAGAGCAAACGGAGAGTTTTCCTCTCTTGATTGAGTTACTGCTGCAGTGGATGTGGATGGAGAAGCAGCATATCTGCGACGTTTGGATGGTCGTGATGTGGGAGAATGCAAAGGGTCAAGATCCAAGCTCCTTTTCAATGTTGCACAGGCCATTTTGTGCTAGTTCCTTCAAATTCAATCCTCTGGAAGATTTTCTAAAAAAAATAGAAACAATTTTTAGTAAGGCACAACATCCGTTTTACACAATGGGTTAAAAACCAGTAATTAATTAGCAAACAAGCAAAAATCAAAATATCCTAGTCGAGCAATTATAGTTAATTGCTTCTCTCCCCACTTGGTAATAATATTTTGGCCTAGTCTTATCAACACCAATATTTTAACAACAAATATTTAAAAAAAAGAGTGGTGGAGTAGTGGACATTGTTAATTAATATAAAAACAGCTTATCTTACCTTGATTATTTTTTATTTTGCAGTAAATTCGTTGATTTTCAAGTAGAATATTTAATTGCTCGAATCCTCACTTCACAAAATTTAATTAATTAATTTTTAAATATATTTTTTTAAATTTTTAAGCAGCTGTATGTGGCTTGGAATTGTTTACCCGAAAAGGGAATTGTTGAATGTGTGCAGAAGTAGTGGAGCCTCTGCTCCTGCTCTGTGTTTTTCCATCTGATCCAGTGCTTTCAGCTATCCCGTTTATGTTAAACCTTCACTTGCTCTCTGTACTTTACATATGTGTCGTACCAGCCCTGCTCCTCCTGCACATCCAACCAAGCTCTTCGTTTTATTTTATCCGTTGACTTTTTTTATACATTCGCGGCTTCCTTTTTACTGGTCCCTGTACTTGCTCATGTGGGGAGGGAGTGTTGCTCTGTCAAACGGGATTGGTGGGCAGGTCAGAGTACAACAGGAAACTATGCATGGGTCTCCCTTCTTCCCTTCTTTTCAATGTATTTACGTATGTACTGTACTACACTACAAACCCGTTTTTCCCTATCGTACTCGAAGAGCTTGGTTGGATGTGCAGGAGGAGCAGGGCTGGTACGACAGGAAACTATGCATGGGTCTCCCTTCTTCCCTTCTTTTCAATGTATTTACGTATGTACTGTACTACACTACAAACCCGTTTTTCCCTATCGTACAGTACATCCAAAGCGCAGCAACTGCCAAACAGCATAATACATCCCTAATACGCAATTATACACTGCGGAGCAACGTTTTCTGGACGACAGTTTCTTTGTCTCTTATGTAATACCTTGTTTCTTGGCTTTGAAATGAAAAAGATTGGCTTGTGTGATGCTTTGCATTCTCTGGAAGAGAAAGATTGTGATGATGATGATAACGTTTTTAAGCATTATCCGTACCAATGCAATGACAAAAGGACACGGCGACTTCGTTAATTCCTGGAATTCATGCAAATGAGCTTCGTCTTATCTTCGCTATTCTTATCGAAGAAGGCATTCCTGCTCGACCTAGTTTCTGCCTCGGCTCTTTTCCCTTATTTTTTTGCCACGAGAAAGACGCTTTTTGAGAAAAACATTCCTTCTTTTGTACTAGTCAAGTCAAGTCCTCGCCAGGAACTTGCCAGCGACAGCCATTTTTTACAATTAAAAGACGCTTTGATTTTTGGAACCATTTTTGGCTAATTTTTGAATTTAATTGTGCACTAACGATTAATTATTGTTAAATTTTGTTGCGGCGTGTTCAGTTAAAGTTAAAAAGACATTTGAGTAATTTATTTCGCAAGGATGTATTCAACTAGGTTTTCCTATTTGCAAGACCCCAGATTGAACAGGACGGGAGGGGAGTACGCTGCAGTTGTTTGTTCAACTCAAGTTCCA
>JAHZNK010000743.1:0-10245 GCA_027744615.1 Lepidocyrtus cf. nigrosetosus NNG-2020 | reverse complement strand
GATGAAGATGTTATAATTGAAAGCTGAGTTGGTTATTGAATAAATATAAAAAGAGGTGAGCACTAAAACAGGTCTACCTCAAGAAGAATGAATTTCACGTTGGATGAAGATGTTATAATTGAAAGCTGAGTTGGTTATTAAATAAATATAAAAGGAGGCGAGCACTGAAACAGGTCTACCTCAAAAAAAATTATTGAATAATAAGAATGAACATTAACAATGGAAATACACAAATATTAAAGGTTATTAATTTTTAAGCTTTGTAAAATCTTTCTAGCAAATACACATTCATTGATACAGGGTTCACAATTTTATTGTTACCTCCAACTCTACTTCTGCCCGCAAATCAACTGCGAGCTCAGCTGAAAAACGGTCCAGCTCCATATTCTCCAAACTTCCAACTTTAACATTATCCGGCGATTTTAGCAGATCAATCACTTCTCTAGGCAGCTCCAGTTTCTTTCGTTGTTTCCTTGCATTCCGTCTATAAATTGCAGATATAAAAGGATCTGAGTGATCATTTGCTCTCCAAAACAGGTCCTCCATTGTGTGAGTGCGAGAATCCTTCCTAGTATGGTATAAGCGATCATATTTGTAGAATTTGTTTCGTGCTTCGGAAGCTTCTTCTCCAAGCATTCCAATGGGAAGTACGGATTCCTCAATGATACACCTTCCGTGCACTAATATCTTGTGCACCGTTGGAGTCATGTAGCACCATTCATACATTTGAACATATCTGTTGCCAACTGCTGAACAAAAATTTCCAAATTTTACTGGATCAATAGGTAATTCTGCATTTATAGCAATCAATATCGTTCTTAAATCCTTTATAAGCTGTAGGTCAACATTTGTAATATTTGAAAACTTTTCAGCATCTGCAAAGGCCTCCTCAAACTTTTTCTTTATAAGTGCTTGCTGACTAGCAACTTTGGCTTTGTTTGCACTGCCAGTAATTCTCCATTTTTTAACAGGCATTTTATATCCCAAATGCAGAACAAATTCAAAAAACCGGATCCATGCATGCAGTGGACTCAAACCATGGCGTAAGCGCTCCTTCGGTACAATAACCCTGCCACATAGATTCATATCGTTGAAAAAGGAAATCGAGTAACCGCAAATGGGACATGTCATTGGAGAAGGAGTATTGGTAATTGCTGATAAAACCTTTCCGTCAATCAATGTAAGATAAAGATCAAATTTAAACTCCACTTTCTGGGATTCTATCATTGTCGTGTACGGAAGGAGCATCCTAATTTCTTCTTCCACTCTGTTTTTTTCAGCGATACTAACCTCGGTGCTCTCTTTTTTAAACTCTATTTTCAATGGGCGGCAGTATCGCACAGATTGCGGTGCAGGGTTGTGCCACAACACTAATCCTTTTTCGTCTGTCAACTGTAGTGGTATTACATGTGTTGTGAATAAATTGGCATCTTGGCCTCCAGTTCGTTGAAGAAATCCTTGTTTATATATAGATTGACCGGAGCTTCCATCAAATCCCCAACTACATTTCAAGGTAAGAGTAATCGATGGGTTTTCACCCATGCACTGTATTACTACTTCTTTTGAAGATTTTAACAGCCGACTAGCTGTGTGATCCAGGAGAGCCTGAAGAGGCAAAAAGGCTGATGTGTCGGTTGCCTGTATTGCGTTAAGAGGTCTACAGGCTTGCTTTGCAAGTGTCACACGATAATAAGGCGGATATAAATCCGATTTATGCAATGATGCATTATGCCTTAATTGAACATATTGGTCCTTGGTAAGACGTAAATCTAAAACCAAACACAATGCTTCTTCCGGGGACATTATCCAAGTTTTTCGCTTTGACTGTTTACTCGTTGTTGGTGTGTTTGCTGCTTCAGCTGCACGTTGTGCCAAACGATACTTTCCCTGTACACGTGCCGTCCTTGAGGCATATTTAAGTAATGATTTTGGGGATTGTTGGTGTAAACTTTTTGCCATTAACGATGTCTTCCTGTATTTTGTTGATGTTGCCATGGGAATTGCGTCAGGTAATAATATAGTTTCTTCCAAGTAATCCTTCATAGCTGTCCTAGTTTTGCCATAATTTCTACTTGATTTTTTCAACTCCCGGTCAAATTTAAGTACAAAATTCTTAGTTAAATTAGTTATGGCTGTTTTCTGATTTTCCGACCCTTCACATTTTCCTAGAAGGTAAGTAATGCATAGATTCTGTCTATCAGTAAACGTTTTCTTAGGTTGTCCTGTTTCTATAACGTTGAATAACTCCATGTATGTAATTTGCAATGGTTGTGACATGGAAACATCGCCAACTTCTTCCACTTGTCCTACTTCGTCTTCATCAACATCCATAAATTCTTCCGTGTCCAAATTGCCACTTGTCAATTCCTCCATTACCTTATCACTTGAGGCCAGTGGCGTCCTCAAGTCAGGTCGGGTAATGGCGGGCGTGTCCGAGTCGTTATCCAAAGATCCTCCGGCGTTTTCTGTATTCTTACTCATCATATTAATCACGAAGCCGATTTAGGTCCACTGCTAAGCTACTCTCAGGTTCTGACACGGAAATATCATCGTGTCTAATATCGAGAGTGCGGCTATGTCCCAACGTTGGCTCCACCACGTCCGTAGAACTACTTCCCTACAAATAGTTTAATCAATATGTAAGTATCAGGTACGCTTAAAGGTATAAATTCATTATTTGCTAGAAAGATACACAAAGCTTAAAAATTGGGGTTTCACCAGTAACAGCATTGGAATAAACCAATGAAACAAAATATCAATAAAATTATTACAGAAAAAGTGACACTGGCAAATGTTGAAAGGGTTGTAACACTTCTTGTGTTGTCGAATCCTGATTAGGTCGAGTTGATAATATTTAGAAACGAGGTTACGCTAAGAAATACTAAAACCAATTTTTAAATGAGAAGATTATGGCAATAAGAAAGAAGGCTTGACCTTCTCTAAGAGAAGATTTATGAAAAGTGCATCCAAGGTAAGAGTAAAATGGTCCCTTTGATGGACCACTCGCCGGGTTAGTGCCGACCTCTTATACATACATACATACATGCATTATGACATTAAATTTGATTTAATCTTTAACTTTTACTAATATCTGCTCGGTTTATGAACAAAGCGATTTAACATGATAAACACGACAACGTTAACGTTGACGCAGGATGACAACCTGCCAATCCATCAACCCAAACAAATGTATCTGTTTATAGTATTCTATTTGGAAAAATAACTATACAAGCAGAACTTTACGTGCATTTAAGGTGCTTTCTTCCTAGTGTAGTATAGCAAGGATAAAAGTATCTTTCTTTATCTGGCGACAAAAATGCTTTAACACATTTGTAAAGCCATTGTTGTGTTTGGTGTGTTGACTTGGTGAACGAAGCATTGCTTCCCAGCATCAATATTTGACACTGTGTCGTATTAATATCGAAACAATGACATAAATGGCAATATGACATGATGAACACGAAAAGATGACATATGTGACAATGTGTAGTATTAATTTCAAAACAATGACATATATGGCAATATGACATGATATAAGCAACAAAATGACATATGTGACAATGTGTAGTATTAATACCAAAACAATGACATAAATGGCAATATGACATGATGAACACGAAAAGATGACATATGTCACAATGTGTAGTATTAATATCAAAACAATGACATAAATGGCAATATGACATGATGAACACGAAAAGATGACATATGTGACAATGCGTAGTATTAATATCAAAACAATGACATAAATGGCAATATGACATGCTGAACACGAAAAGATGCCATTAGTGACAATGTGTAGCATTAATTTCAACACAATTACATATATGACATGATAAACACAAAAAGATGACATGTCANACATAAATGGCAATATGACATGCTGAACACGAAAAGATGCCATTAGTGACAATGTGTAGCATTAATTTCAACACAATTGCATATATGACATGATAAACACAAAAAGATGACATGTCACTATGTGTCGTATTAATTTCAAATAAATGACATAAATGGCAATATGACATGATGAACACGAAAAGATGACATATGTCACTATGTGTCGTATTATTTTCAAATCAATGACATGATAATACCAAAAGAATGACATAAATGACAATATATATAATAAATGACTACATTATGACTTATATGACAATGTACCTAATTATTGACAAAATGACATTATAATCGCAATAGGATGAAATAAATGACAATATAACTAATTAATGACAATATGTCAATAAACCGAAAAACCCTACCTTACTCTCCAGAACTCACACGTATAAAAACCGCAGCAGGGAAGTTTCGTTGCTAGTCCTATCATAAATAAAGTTTGAGCTTTGCCGGTATTTGAAAACTGAACTGTTATTACTAAATGAAAGTTTTCAGATCAAAAATTGTCGTTATTTCTTTAAATAAAGTGTTTGAACAGTATGAAGGCTTATATTTTATTGATTTCAAGCAAGATTTTTGAAGAAATAACGACATTTCTTGTTATGAAAACTTTCATTTATTGAAAATGGTTCATGGTTTCCAAATACCGTCACTAACTTTCAAAAAATCACTATGCAGAAACGTTTTAAAAAAATTCACTGTTTCACTAATATGATGTATTGAAAAAATGGGGGAGGTAAAAAAAGCTCCGATATTGAAGCTCTCTAGAAAATGAATGACACACTCATTATCTTCTTCTTCAATTTTCCCATAAATCATGCATGCTTAAAATATTGGTGTATTTTTCATAATGAGTAAAATTGACATTAGAATATTAATAAAAACTGTCTTTTCCATAGACAAGTCTTCTACAAGATTTCTAGAACAAGTGTCTTTGCCCCCAAATATTTTTGACATATCAATCCATTTGTATAACCTTGCAATACATTTATATGATATGCAATCTGAACCCCCTTTCCAGTAGAATAAGTAAATAATACTTGCCATCATCATTTCACATATGTATTTAAAATACCGAAATATAAATAAAAGAAAAAATGATAAAGGTACATTCATTCTAAAAACATCTTTTGAGAAAGAAAAATAATTATGCAAATCACTAATTTAGAAGAATTTGTTGAAATGAAGCTGGATACGCCAAGACTTTGATACAAATATTGGTTTAATTTACTTAATATACATACGTTCACTCAAATAATGAAACAAAAAATCAGGGTTTACTAAAACTTGGACAATTTTTAAAATTGCTGACATATGACAAAAATGTCAAAATGTGTGACAAAATGAATAAAACGTCTATGCTATTGACAAAATGTAGTAACTGTCAACATTTGTTATATAATGACATAATATGTAGTAAAATACGTGACAAGTGAATAAAATGTCAAAATGCGCGACACAATGTGAAATACGTCATGGTATATAACAAAATGAATTTAATGACGAAACATATGACATAATGTCACATAATGTCATAATATGTAGATAAATGGTGACAAAATAATTAAAATATCAAAATACGTGACAAAATGAATTAAACTCCAAAGTATATAACATAGTGACATTTTATGTAGTGAAATGTTGAAAAATGGATTAAAATGTCAAAATGCCTGACAAAATGAACAAAATGTCAAAATATACTACATAGTGACATTTTATGTAGAGAAATGCATGACAAGTGAATAAAATGTCATAATGCGTGACAAAATGAACAAAATGTAAAAATATACTACATAATGACATTTTATGTAAAGAAATGCATGACAAGTGAATAAAATGTCATAATGCGTGACAAAATGAAATAAACTTCTAAGTATATAACATAGTGACATTTTATGTAGTGCAATGTTGAAAAATTGATTAAAATGTCAAAATGCCTGACAAAATGAACAGAATGTCAAAATATACTACATAGTGACATTTTATTTAGTGAAATGCATGACAAGTGAATAAAATGTCAAAATGCGTGACAAAATGTGAAATTATTCGACATAACGACATAATATGCTGCAAAATGCACGATAAATGGCTAAAATGTTAATATGCATGACAACGTGAATAAAACGTCTAAGTATATGACATAATGTGATTATATGTATTAAAATGCATGACAGATAATTAAATTGCCAATATGAGTGACAAAATGAAAAAATGTCAAAATTTGTCAAAATATGTCAAAATTTATGACAAAATGGCTGAAATGACACATATTGTATAAAAATAACATAAATAGCAAAATTAAAATAAAAATAAAATTTTTGTCATATTGACACTCCTTTTCGAAATCCCTGTTACGGCTCCGATCCTTATCTCAACTTTGAACCTTAATAACTCCTAGAGCCGCAACTCTACACGTCGGAATTTTTTAAAATTAATAGAGTGAAGGTTGCCCTGCAAGATAGAAATAGTCTCTATCATGAGAGACTGCCAATGTATTTTGCATAAGAGCATGCCCCTCACCAAATGGCCAGTGTGCATGTTTAACAGCATGAAATTGAATTCATAAACTTTTATCCTTTGCCGAACACCTTATCTGTGAGATTAAGAAAATAAAAACTTTTTACTGTTTGAACTTGATAAAAATTTACTTTATATGCCTAAGTACGTTGCATTACTATTCTATCTACACACGTTAGCTTTGTACTTTATGTTTTTGAAAAATTGCAAATTTTTGCCGACATTCTTATGAACTTCCACAGAAAATGAAGGTAAAATTTAATTTGCTCATAATTTTTAAACTTTTCGTCTAATGAACTGTAATTGTAGACTAAAGCACAACAGTAAAAAGGATAGGGATGGTTAAAATTGAATAATAAATTCACGCACATGTGTAACTAAATGTGACGACTTTTTGCGGCACATATATTTAGTTGGAATATAGTAAGAAAATGTAGGATAATATCGTGTTGTGATTGGCCGTGGTCAAAAAAAGTAAGATATAATTTTCTACTTTAAATACTCATTACTTTCAAACACAATCATATGGCTGAGTAAAAGATTAGACAAATAACGAATTTTTACGGCTGCCTTGTTGTCTGCCATTGACAGAATAGAAATTGCACGCATTAGTTTTTAGAGCAATCCGGTTAATTACCCTTTCTGCAATACCTTGGTTTAGCTTCCAAGGTATTACATTGTAAAGCGGAGTTTAGGTTTGAAGTTCAGTTCTTATAGACTTGATTCGTCTCTCATATATAAATCCACTTTTTAACTTGCATTTGGGCCTCCATGTCATAAATGTGTAATCAGTAATCAGTACATAGCACAATACGTGAATTGCAACTCATTGTACTAAATGACTTGACTTCTGATTTGATAAAAGAACTTTTTTTGTTATTGAAAAATGGTTATTTTCAACCAAAAGCCAGTCAAGGCAAAAAAATTAAATGAACAAAGTAAAAATGTTTAACTTCAACGAATTAGTTTTGATTATGATGCCTTTTGTAATTTAAACCACCAGAATAAAATCATGGAACGTAAAAAAGGTGAAAGATTGGCTAAAGATAAAACACTTTTGCTTGCTTGAAGCTCTAAACACGTCGAAAGTGAATTGAATATATTGTTACTGTAAACATTGTTTCATGAAAGAATTCGCCAAGGTAGAAAATACAGTTTACCCAGCATCAGACTGCCTAAAGGAGGCAAGCATGTTGAAGTAAACACAATTGCATCAATTTACATGCCTAAGTGAACTATCTGAGTAACAAAGACTAATTAACATTTCATTAATCCCAACATTATTTATTCTTTGCATGATCCAAAGTGTGCGAATGCCGGTGCAAAGCTTTAGAGCAGTAGCAAAACCCTTCGTTGTATTTTGTGAGCTAACGTGAATAATTTGCAGAGTTTGTAGCTAATACACTTTCATTCATCACATTACCGCACACATGTCGAAATTTTCAAGAGAAAAAATGCAAAGGTTCTCCTAGACGCAAAACGCACAAAACTTTGTTTTGCAGATTAATCTGCCAGCAGACTCAACGATAAAATGAATGCGGAGCAAAATGAAAATTATTTGGGTTTGGTATTTCTAGTTTTCTTTGGTACGTTGGCAATACCATTATACCCACAACTTTTTGCCTCGCTATCTCTGGCGTGACTTTAGTAGTACATTTCCATTTATATTCTTTGTCATCAAGTCAAGTAAAATAGGATCAGTTATCAACGCCTCATGTCACGTCTTAAGACTGCATTCAGTTTGATACGAAATGCAGGGACAGGTGACAAATTGAAATGAGTGTAAAAAAGTTATTTACAGAAATTTACATTAAATCCATACTTCTACGCAATCTTCATCTGGTATTTTTCACTCATTCCGTTCAAGGACTACAAAAGAGACGACTACAACAAGCGAATGAAAAAAACACTCTGGTCTGGCTGAGTTGACAACAAAATGACATGCATCAGTGTTGAGCAAGGAGTGTTCTCTCATAAACAAATGCAGAGTTGACAGAATGTTGTAATTTGCTAGGGCTTTTTTCTGTGCCAAAATATTCGCAAATCATCATAATAAATAACGGAGACTTTAAGTATTAACCAGCAACAAAAAACAGCAATCAGAGCAAATGTTACGTGCATCATCCTCCAAGTAGTAGTATTAAAAAATTACAACATTAATGAGCAAGGCTAGGAAAATTATTATTATGCAAGCTCTCACTCGCAGAGGTGGTGGTAGCTACGACACGACTTTGTGCTTGTCATGTCCATCGTACATTTTTGATAATAAGCCCAAAATTGATCTACATATATTTTACTAGTATAGTACAACTACTACTGTGATACGCATTTTATACGATAGTATGTAATTCAAAAGGACAGACAATGGCTACAGCAAACTAGAATCAGACGCTTTTTAACAATTCATGAAGTAATCAAAGAAGATGGAATTATATTGAAATAGAAATGTAAGTGAATGAAAATAAGAGCTGATGCGCTCTGAGATTAAATGACAGAAGAAGAATGATGCACGTTGGAGATCTGATAATGGTGACTCATATCTGAAATGAAAAAAGGAACAGAGGATTGCATGAGGAACTTGACAAACTAGAACAAGGGGATGGGAGTGGATGCGAGTTTTGATCTCATTAGGTTTTCTCACTTACAAGAAAATTGTTGATGATAATTATGTACAATGCAATGGAGGTTGCAAGAAGAGCTGAATGAATTGCAGCGGTACGTTTGCTTTCTGCTACTATTACCACTTAACAATGAGCAAGGTGGATGCTCTTTGGTAATCATAATGATAAAATAATGATGAAGGTGGATGATTCATAACGATGATCAAGTAAAGAACCAATGTAATTTGTAACTGCTCATGTACAAAAGGCCCACTGATGATCTTGATAAAATTGGAGAAAATGAATTTTGTGCAGTCAGAAGAAGTCAGATATTACAGCAAATTCTTATCTCCTCCAGGAAATGTCTTTGTCTCATGATGCGTAATAATACTTACCTAAGAAAGGCAGCTTGGATTCTACCTAAATCAGTTTACTTTTGCTTAATTCTATTTTGCGACAGCAGAACTAGCAGACCATCTATTTTATGCCATCCTGGTTTGACATTCGTCTAAGATTTCTTATTTGAGAAATTGTTCTGATTATTAAGAATGACATGACATTAAGCCTTTGGAAAAGATTTCAATCTTACGTTCGTCGCAGCGGCAGGAGGGTATTTATATATGCAAATATATAAGATGAACAATGCTTTCTCATTATTTTTGTAATTAATATTGTAACTTATCGATCTCCAGATAAAAAGCTACCTTGGTGTGGTAGCTTTTAGGCAGTAGAAGCAACAAAGTCCGGAGAACCCCCAAAATGCAAAACTAAACTACGTCTTGCTAAAAAATTACATCAAAGTAGCAACTTTAATCAATTTTGTCATTTAATATACTTGCATATCTTTGCTAAATTTGATTAAAATTAATGAGAAAATGCTGTAACAATGTCATGTCACTTACGAATTACATAAATAATTATCAATACACCTCATGGTCTTTTCTTACCTCACCCATTATTCGTTAGTACTAATTACTAGAGCTTGCTTATTACTCCGGAGATCTAGATCAGATTTAACAACATCCTATTGTTTTACTAGGAAGCAAAGAAGGCTTGTCAGACTTGAAGCAAAAAGTAATTTCATATCATTTTTATGGGACAACAAAAAACGTAATGAGCATTACGAAATATTAGGTAGTAAATTAGAAACTCCTGTTGAAACTAGAATGATATATAGATAACAAAACTTTTTGCTTTTCAATTCTTTTGATTTGTAAACTATAACAATAAA
>JAHZNK010000742.1:0-18082 GCA_027744615.1 Lepidocyrtus cf. nigrosetosus NNG-2020 | reverse complement strand
AAATACTTTTATCTCTCAAGATAAGAAATACTACAACCAATAAAAATTTGGGCTTAATAATAACGAGCATTTATTTCTGATAAGTTCTAGTTCCCCACATTTTCTTTTTTATCATGCATATCAATACATAAACTTATTGCGTTTGTGCTAAAAGAATTAAAATTCTTATTTTTAGCATCATCATCCAAAAGGGCTTAAATTTTTGTTATTTAACATAGAGACTTATTCTACCTTCCCATGCTCCTTAGATTTTTTACTACTTACTGCGTGAATTTTACACACCCCCGTAGATTTTCTAGTAGCTTGTGTACTTATACCTGTTGTTGCTTGTATCTATTAAGGAAATATATTTTATTTCTGTGTGTAATTATAAATACTTCGCATACATCATTCATCAATAAAATAAGAGTTTGCCTAAATAAAAGCTTTAAAGTTGAGTGCGTCAGTCATAAAAGTGGCAAAAAGTTTTTTTTACAGGAGCGTGCTTTCGAGTGAGACTGCTTTTGTTTAGCCATATAAGATTAGTAATACTTACATTTATCATACTTTTTTCAGATTTCTTATAATACAGGTTGGCGTTACACGCATAAAAATGATTTCTTATCAGTTGAACAAAAATTTACCTGTTCACTTGAGGGAATTAGACAAGGCACACAAGTCTTTCTATTTCATAATCATATACATTGAGTGCACTGTGTGAAGATAATTTTTAAGTAAATCTTTTTAAATGCATCATTTGAACGATTACGAAATAACACATTTGACTGGTTGACCAAAAATCTGACATGTTTAATAAGAAATAAGAATAACAATCACATAAGGTACGGTATTTCACTAAATAGCAATGCAAATCTCTGTAGGCATTTAACTAACGGTGGTTGGCGATTATCACATCACATCACCTTCAACCTTCCTAGTCTTTTTTTGGCAATTTTTGCTCCTTTTCTCCCATGGATAACTTTTTTTTTATAAAATTTATAATCAAATTGTACACTTAATTATTCAGAATTTGTTACGCATATTGCTAAGTAAAATTTCTTTGTAGAAACAAGTAACTTTTTTCAATTTTTAAAACCTTACTGCTTCAATTGACGGTTAAGACGTAGTTGTCACCTGAAAATGATTGGCGTGACGCTTTCAACGAATGTTCACAACAAAACAATTCACAAAAAACAATTAAACAATAGATTACATATGACACTGGCGATAAATAGACAAAAAATTATGGAACCAATGAACCGAGATGCCCAAATATGGAAAGACTCTATCCATTCAGTTTTCTTTATGTTCAGATAATTTTTTCTAAAGCACACGTCCCAAGTTAGGGCTTTCTACCCTGATACCAAGATTTTTACTGTCAGTTTATTCACAGAGATATTTACAATTTAAGTAGCAAACTGACATTTTAGATAAACGCTTTCATTTTGGATATCGCACCAAAATGCCACGAAACCACATTATCACGACAATGTTTAACAAAAGGTTTGTAAACGGTTGCGAATTTGTTGAGAGGACAAGTGGCAACTATCGTTGGTTGTTTAACTGAAAACACGACGGTCCAAAAGAGAATTTAATGTCCTGTTTCATACAATGTTTAGCAAGCTACTGCTAAGTTGCCGTGTCGCCAACAATTGGCCAAAAAGTAAGATTTTTCTTGAATGGGATAAACAGTACGACACCACACAACACACTGCAATAATATACAGCATAATCAAAAATACAAATCGGTGATCGAGGAACATGATCCCAATGATGTTTCTCCGTTCATCCGACCGTATATAGTAATGTGCTAAATGGCAAGTGGAATCCACTTAAGACTCTGCAAAATTTTTCCTGTTATTATTATGACTGAAAGGTTCAAGAAAAAGATCACCAGCAGACACTGCGACTCACTTTCTGAGCTGTTGAGGTTGTAAAACATTTAAAAATTGTGTACGGTATATTAAACCAAAGTAATAATGTGTAATGCTAATAAATAGACATTTAATGTAGGTTTACAGCCATAATTCTAAGAAACAAATGGATAGGATGCAATACTGCACATTTTCTTCATTACACTGCGTGAACCACCACGATACTTTTAATGCGCACATTTTTATTCATGAAAAAACTTTGATATTAATATGAACGTTGTTTTGAGCAGGTCCTTTTTTTCGTAAGCACACCTTACAAAAAAGGATTTACTATCCACTCCTCTTTCATATATTCTGCCGTTGTTGTAGCTACATTAATATTATCTTTTGAAGAAAATTTGCTAAAAGACTCGTGTAGCAGGAGCAGTCACTTGGTCATAAAGCGCTTAACATTCGGATTTCTGGCTTACTTTTTTCATACGATTTAATTGAGTCTATAGAATGGAATAAAACCGCCGTTCCTCTGGCTGTGACATGCAACAAAGTAGCAAAAATCAGTTACGCAAAGCAACCAATGAACTGATATACCTGTATCAGTTTTTGCGTTTGTCTAATATATAAAAGGCGCCCACAAAATGGCCATACAGGGATTGCATGCAAACCTCGTAATAAACTGGTGGATGAGTAAATACAGGACAAAATGTTTGTCCCTTCCTTTAAAACATCGGATTTATTTTCAAATCTGCTACTACACTCACCTTCTTTCTTTCTCAACGACTAAAATTCAGTGTTTGGCCAATTCCCAAATTTGAGTAGTATAATAATGAAAAATTAGCTATTTTACTGTAATAATCTTATTAACCTGTAAGTACTATAGTTAAGCTTCCCTTTGTAATTCATACCAGTGCAGCACACTTGAAATAAAATTTGCCAGTAGGCTTATGTTGAACTTTTAATAATCCTATTAATTTGATAGATTCTCTGATTTCATCAAAATGTCACGGAATAATAACGTAACTTATAAAATAATATATCTTGACTAGATTATAGCTCCGGCTGACCGTGTATGCAAATCCATGCGCACGATGAGATTTAAGACATAACCGAAGGGCCTAAGTTTATTCGCAAGCTTTGCAAATCTTCAAGACTTTTTAGGAGAACCGAAAAACTGTTTTGATGCATTCATAGTATATGATCCCGTAGATATACCATAGCATTATTATACCACAACAAGATTAGGAATCGTGCTTCTCCTAAGTAATTCTTTCTGATTTGTACAATATGCTGGTAATATTGTAACCAATAAGATTGATGGACTGCTGCGATAAGCATACGTAAATAAGCACATTGTTGCAAAATTGTCCAATATCAAACTGATCAAAAGCATCTTCATCAAAGAAGGAAAACCAGTCTGACATTTTCTGTTCTTGTTCTTAAGGAGAGCCCCTCATCTTTCTCAAATCTGTTTCTAAGCGTTTGTATGCACTGCCACATAAAATCCTGATAAAATACAAGCCGGAGGCGGCAACTCAGGCATGCTGTTATAAAATAATTGTGGCACCGTTTCGAACCTTAATAAAATAACCTCGGCTTCTTTATGACAAGCAAGATCCATGCCTATTTGCTCGTGCTGATAATCTGACAAAGTCTCATGCTTGCAGAAAGTCCACAAGAATGAAAAAGCAAGGGTACAAAAGAATTATTTTTAAGAAAATATTGCAAAAGTAAAATAATCATTCATTAATTTTACATTTTTCAATCCAGCTGCACACAAGAATTGTATTCCTTAAGTATTTTTATATTCTTTGTCATGATTCGTGTATTATTTTGTTGAACAATAACTACCTATAAACTTTTGTTACGAACATTGAAGAATGTGGAATCACTCCACCTCCTACGTACACCATCATCACTTACAACAACGTAATGAATGCAATGTACTCAAACATTTAATTATCGTCTTTGTGTTTCTTTCTTCTGACTCCATTTGGCTCCTTTACCAAAAATATATCTTATCTGTATCATTTTTTCTTACGAGATGACGGGAATAAAGATTGACGACAAAGACAAACGTCATAACATTTACCAGGTATAAATCATTGCATAATTTTGGTCTGCTCTTTTAAAACCATACAACAAAGAGGGTGTGAGAGCTAATGTGAAAACATCTTTAAAATTCATATAACCGCTCTGGTTATCATTTTTTGTATTTATCTAATAACTCAAAGGATACACTTGGCAGTTGGCAGCATGAATCCCGAATAAATTACCAAGCATTTAAAAAAATAACATGTAAGTTATGAATACGGTCGACAGTTTATATTTTAATTACTCGAAGAATAATGATATTGCATTTTTGATAGTATTGCAACGCAATTTGTTATCTAACGATACTAAAAAAGCTATTTAGCAATTAACAGGAAGTTGTGAAAGAAAAAACTTTATTTTATTTTTACCAAACCTTGCTCCGATTAGGTATTAAACTAATTACTCTATATCTATAAGTATATGCTCGAAATATTAACGTCTGGTGTTTCAGGGATAGAAAGCAATAGCTGGGATAATGTTACTGTTTTCTTCTAATTATTTACTCAACTAGTACTCTTGTGGTGGTCTACGTTAAACATTTTATGAGTTCAATTATGTGGGCGAGAAAAGACAAGATGTGCTCAATCACTCCCATTTGCTTAAGACAGGTATTATCTTTTATGGTAAATGATGACACAATTACAACTCACTTTGAGCCGGCTTATTCAAATTTTGTTGCGCCTTTTTATCATAGCAATCAAGGAGATGATTAAACTATAACTAATCAAAGGGTGACAGTAGCTACGCCAATATCAGCCTACTTTCCTATGCCGTTATTTTTAGCTTCAATTGTAAACAAATTAGTATCCCAATATTAGTTTTTGCACATATATACACATACCTCCACACCTTTGTCAAATATCTCTGAGTTTTAATAAATTTTGATGCTAGGTTCCATAGGTCTTTAGGTTTATGTAAGCGCCATGCACTGAACACTTATTTAACTAAACTAATGCACTTTGTACATTTCAATTTCAAAATCCTAACTACAACGTCAACTCCATCTCGTAGAAGTTAGCTTATTCGCTTACTTATATAGAAGAGGGTTGGCTAGGTAGTTATTGCTCAGCTCAAAAGACGCTTGAAAGTTTCAAATCATGATAAATCCTTTGTATGAGAATTATGCATGATTATTATGTTTGTGCAACAAAAATTAGTTGCATTATTATAATCGTTATTGCATTCAAAGGTTTAGTTGTTCAATAGATAATCACACAGCGATCGAGTTAACATTAATTTTAATGTGATTCTTTCTTCACAATATAATATGACGGTGTACGGTAACTTGAATTATAATTATTCTTGCAAAAAACTAAAGTTTCATGACAATTGATTTATTTTCTTTATCAATTTCACATTTCCCCTCTGTATGTTTGTTCATGCAGCCCGTGTCTATAAATTTTTCCAATTTAATCATGAAATCCTCATTTTACAATATTACTTCAATTACATACGTCAACACTATTTACTTGTAGCAGTGGGGGAAGAAAAAGGACAAAAGTTGATGAAAATAGTTGAGGAGATTGAGGGGATTGCATGTGTGGATCCTCAGAAGAAACCTGCTTTTCTTCTCATGTACAAATATTAACGACATCAAAAAAGCGAAGCATCATGCATGGTTTTAAGTTACACAGTACATGCTTCTCGTTGACCACGACTTTGTTTCTTATGCTTTCTATTAAATTGAGTATGTTAAACTAACTATAGTTCATGTTTCTCACTATCTCACCTCTTTGACGGCTTTCTCAACAATTTCATGCTGCTTACAATGGACCACATATTTAGGCTGTTTTTGGTTATTTGATTTGACCACAACGATTGTCAAAAATGATTGGATTCCTCCCTTCTTTTGGTAAAAACCTCTAGCGTTCCAGCGACGACGGCATCATTATCTGATTTGGTCAGCACTTAGGTCTGTAAAACAAAAAGCAAGAATATTATATTAGTTTAGGTTGAAACAAGTACACATTGTTTCATCAGTTAGCCTATTGTTTTATACATTATTTAAAATCACTAGATGATAATCATCTGCTCAACTCTAATTAATAAAGCATATTACGAGCGGGTTATAAAAGTGGACTCATAGATTGTGTCTTTAAATGAGTTGTTTATAAGCAAATTAAAACTGTTCCAGCTTTTACACTGATATTGCAACATGCATTATATTAGATATTGGATGTGCTCATTATTTCAACTGTTGAGGACGCTTATTGGAATAGAACCGCTTTTAGAAAATTATTGGAAATTGGCCAATGGTCCATGAACGTTTGCACGGTGACTAACTGACAGATACGTACAGGCGTGAAAGGTTTCCCATAAACGGCAAGGGCAATAAAGAACTCAATGGGTTAAAACCTTTATAATTGACTACGTCATTTAAGTCATGTTTCATATTAGTGTTTAAACATCTCAAAAAACGACATAACGAAATACTATACTAGGACAGATTCGGATTCAACATATTTTTACACGTTTTATGTATGTTAATTTCTTTGAAAGGTGTACTCAGACTGGCAGCATTGGGCACAAAATCTCTGCCCCTTCTCTGTATGAAAAAATAAAGGAAAGTAAGGCTTACTTATATGATTAGATTCTGATGAATTTGATTAAAGGAATTTTAAATGCAAAATGGATCCCAAATGATAAAAACGATATGGCAGCAAGCAACCATTTTTTAAATAACAAGTTAAAACAAATTCTAAACTTTATGCTCTTGTCAGACCCGACATCGTTCATAAATAGAAAATGTTGATTAGTTGTTAGTAATTTTTGTACTATTGCCTGACACCTGCTAAATAACTATACGATCAAGTATTGGTGAAAAAGATGCACAAAAGTGACGCTATTCCTTCAACTTTCCGCTTTGTCTACTGTTGATAAATGTTACACACCAATGAAATAGGCAATCTATACACACTCGTATGTGTGTTTGTAGGTCTGCCTTAACTCTTTGCTAATATACTGTTGATTTTAATGATTTGTAAAGAAAAAGTAGGTAGCAATGTTAAGAAAATGACAATAAAGGTAGTTTCGCTCAACTTTGTACGGACCATAAAATAATACTGCATCCTGACAATTTCTTTTTCAGAGCCAATCGATACTATTTTTTTCCTTGGCAAAATACATTTTTCTTCCTTTTTCAACTCACTTTATTGTTATTTCCTACTAGAGCGGATAGGTTAATTAGTAGAATTACTTGGGATAGGGAATATAGCTAATAATAAGTAGATTGATTTTCAAAGTTTTTTCATTGTTTGCTTTTTGACGGATGTAGTACAAGTTATTACTGATTGCTGCTCCTATCATATATGATTGTTTTAAATATATACTAAATTAAATATATTATTGAAGCTGTTCAATGCGCAAAAGTTTTTTTTGTTTAAAATAGGGAAAGCGAATGCTGTTCGCTAACTGAATTTTCAACATCAAAATTTTATTTTATCGTCTATTAACAATTGTTTTTATTCTTTTATACTATTGCATTTCACGGATTCTTACAACTTATTAATTGCAAAATCCTTATCACAACTTTTGAAAAAAGACTTTGCGTTTGTATAAATAACAAAAAGATTCTAAACATATCTAAATGAAATTATAATAATTGATTATCCTTCTCCAACCACGTATATCGCAATAACTGACGTAGTGACTGACTTTAATAATTCTAATCTTTATCATCATCCTCACGCAACCACGCAATATTAAAATACGTATATGCACTCCTTTTACAACAAATTCTCTCCTTTGCCGCTGTATGACTGGCTATATTTTGTTAGCTTAATTTGGACACTTAACCTAAAATTATATAAAAAAATTAAATGTTACGCTCATACAATCCTAAGTAATAATTATGCATGAAGCCGTACATTTAAAACATTTCTACTAATTTTATCCGTACTCCAACAACCTGTTACTTTTGGGTCCAACCGTATCGGTACTTCACCCTTTTAAGAGTTTTTATAAAAAACGCTCCCCTTCATTTTTCAAGACAATGAAACAATTGCTATGAAGATGTTCTTTTAAAAATTTCAAGAACATGCTTATTATAATCGTGTGTGGTACATCACCGTCGTCATCACTGCGTCGTCGTCCTCATCACCATCGTCATCAACATAGAAACCTTTCTCTTTGACTGCCTCAATAAAAATCCATTTGAAAGCGTAAAAATCTATTGTAAAATATTATTGACTCTGGTGAAGGGTGATCGTATAATAATAAGCGGAGGAAATACACATTAGATTAAAAAACGGCATTTAATATCTCCATGGTTTTCATTATCATACCGAATAATAACAACAATAATGCTGTTATCCTATGAAAAAGGCCGAAACCGACATCATTATGGTTGCAGTGCGGAAAATAAAAGAATGCGATAATAAAATAAAAAGATAGTGAGACGAGTAGCATGAAATGAAGTTCAGAATAATAACGATCCTTTAATAATTATACTAAAAAATATTTATGTATTTACACACTACATACAATTCAAACTGTCAGTATACAACATTTCAAATAAATTTATGATTTATGTTTTCACATTCTTGTGATTGTTTTCTGACAATAATGTAAGTTTGTAAGAGGTGAAAAGATCAAATCTATTTTTGTCCCTGGTTTCATCCCCTTTCCTTATAAGATTGATGACGAGCGTCCGATTTATATCAAGATCTAGATTATTATTCTTAATTAACCGTTATTAACGGATGTGCTTATACTGGATGGTTTGAGTACTAACTCACGACATTATTATAAAAACTTTTTCATTCAAATGCACGTGCTGATTTGTAAAAGAGTAGAATATTCAAAAAGCCTTTATTGAAATCAAGACAAGGCTTTAAGGCCCACCTACAGATCTCAAAGTAAGACTCTATTATGAAGATGATGAGCTATCCTAACAAATATAGGAAATTAAATGGACAGGTTTATAAATTGTAGAATGGTTTGAGGCGAGATTATTCTTCTCATTTTACGGTAAAATGAAATGAGATAGAGTCGGTATTTAAAACAGTTTTATCATCTTATCATATTGTACCCTGATTTAGCTGCGCGTATAATTAGTTCTCTCCAAGTGAAGGGAGTATGCTCACAGGGGAAACTATTTTTTCACCCTTTGGGTATAAAAATTCCAGCTTTCAAAAAAGGAGAATGAATATGAAAAATCTGGTTAGATTCATTAACTTCGTTAAAAAGGACTGAATCAAACAAAAGACATTTTCAAGACTCCACCAACCCCTTTTGCCAGCATCACTTTTTTATCCACATCTTCTATAGCATAACGTGAGCATCCATGTGTGTGGTGGGCTTTCCTCATCGAAACTCAACTCACCCTCTTCTCTTAAAAATGTGGGTCGGAAGAGAATGTTTCAAAAGAAAGTAAGAATAAGAAATATATTTTACAATGACTGAACTTAATAACTCAAAAACCACTGGAATGAAGACACAGCCCTCTTGACTCCACCTTATTGACTCAGGTTTGGCTCCATCCAGCAATAATTGCGCTCAAAGTAAAATCCACTTCATTACTATACGAATTGCAAAGCAGGCTTTTAAAATTTCCTTATTTCTCTTCGGCTGTGTTCGTGCATTTAATGTAACAATTTAAAGTTGTTGTTTGTGCAAGTGCATAAACCCACATAAACCCTGTTTGTCCGTAGTTTCTTTCTGAATTGGCTGAGGAAATAAGAAATTGTCGGTGGTGATGTGGATGGGGATCACGCTGAAGAAGTTGTAAGCTAGTAGTAGTAAAAAAGAATCCACTTAACTCTTTCATGCGCTTAAACTTTATACACCTTGCTTCCTGCATTATATTATGCTTGTCTCCGTCCACATCAATATTTACATTTTTATTGGTCTTGTTCCTTAATCCAGAATGTTTTTAATCTCGCATTGTTTCACTGTTCAATTGGAGACTCATTTCAATTTTTTCTAGCGCTTATCTCTTGGTATTTGATAGTGGTGCCTGACTGATTCAAGGTTACGCAAAGACGATACGATGATCTTTGTCTGATACAAGTCAAGCTAAACGAAGACAAGCTGAGAAAAAAGTCTACGGTTTCTTTTCCTGTGTTTTAAATCAACCTAAAAAACGTTCCTTTTGCATTTACATTTACTCATGCATGTCCTAATTGAGAGACTGTGAAAGGGAACATTCTTCTTCTATCATTTTATTCAAGCTCTGTTTTCTGTTCGCCAACTTGTACGAAAAACAACATGTGGGCTTCCATTAAATAGCAGCATATTTATCAGTTTTGCTACATAAAAACACTGAATCAGAAGCAAAGGATAAGAAGCAAAAGCCTTATTATCTTCTCTTTAAGCACTTATTGTGTTTCTTGCTATAGGCATTTCCGTCAAATCACAATTTTAGTTTTTCCGCTAAAAATGGTTGACTCTTTCTGATAATGCCACACAGCAGCGGTGCTTTGGCACGTCACATTAATATCTACGATTTAAAGACAGTTTTAAAAGCAAGCTAGTTAGTGATGACGAGATGAGTGGGGAAGAGGAGGAGGAGGGAATTCAAAAACAATGAGCATTTATTTATCGCAGATTATTTTACAGACTACTGTTCTTTTTTATTCTACGACCAGAAAACACTTCTTGATTACGATAACTTGGCTAATGACTATTATAGTTTATGCATTATGCATATTAGGTTAAAATCTAAAACGACAAAGTCAAAAACTTGAGGAGAGGGGTTGTTGCAACCGCAGTTAAATAGTCTGCAGCATTTGCTAAAAGGTCGAACGAACCCGAGGATTTTTTTCATGGGAATATGAAAACCTAGATACACAAAAGGAGAATAACTCACACTGTTGACTTCAGGTCAGGTACGATGAGGAGGATGACTGATGACGTGGTGGTGTTGATGATTATGGCAGACTAGCAGGAAAATAGGTGGAATGTGCCAAGAACAAATACATTCATCATTTTCCCCTTTAAAAAACTACTCTTTATATAGCTTGTTAGTTAAAGACTGCACTTTATCATCAAAAACCTACCATTCATTTATGGAAGAGACAGGAATAACGCAAGCGTTGTGGCGCTTGTGGTGTAAATTTAAAATGATAATAATGATATTATTATAATGGGAATGTAAGCGCTTTGCATACCCTTTTTTCGAATATTATGAAAACATTTTTTTCTAATTTGTTTTATGGCATTTAAAGCTTGTTGTGGGTGACTACTCCTCATTACTCCATTTGATGCTTCTTTCAAGCATCGCCTTCTTTACTTCCACTGCAACAATGCAAAGAAAATGAGCACAAAAGCATAATCTGATATTGACCGGGAGTCAGTAACAATCAACGGTTTAAGTTCAACTTTATACAATGAGAGACAGGATATGTATGGGAACGAGGAGACAAGTGAACCAACAGGGGGAAATACAGCTCAACAATCTCTGAACAATACGCTAAAGGAGAGGCCCATTATTATTACAATGAGAAATACTTCTTTCGTCTTTTTTAATTCAAGGCATTCAACAAAAATGTTATATTTTCTCACAAAATGGAGCAATAAAAAAAGAAATGTTCTCGTCACTCTCAAACTGGTTGACAGTGAAGTCCCTAACTCTACATAAAACGTTGTGCCTTTTGTGCGTTTCCCATAATATGATAAAAAATGTTTTTTTGCTTGTGCACTTTATTCCTCCAAGACGCAATGGAGTTTTACTTAATTACAACAAAAGTTTTGTTTTGTGTTTTTTAGAAATAGAAGAAGAGCTGAAGAGACAAACTATTTGAGTTTTCTTGTGAGCAACAACAAAGAAAAACGAACATAATTTTTTATATCACTAAACAGAACAGCTACACAGAGAGCTACATAATGAAAAGAAGGGGAGGACGATATTGTTGTTTTGCATCCTCTGTATTTTTTCTCGAATAATAAAAAAGATACATTTTGATTGTGTCACTTTAAACCCGAGTTTACCTACACGACCACACTGATGATAATGCATACATAACAAGTAGCGTATGATAATATAAATGAATTCAACAAACAAGTCTTTTTTCTTTAAATTTTTAAAACAGAGATTTAGCCAACGTTATAATTAGGACCTCAAAACTGTAAATATTTTTATGCTGTGAAAACTCAACTTCATTCCTCAAAAAGATATGCTCCAGTTTATATCTAACTTCTCAACAAAAGACCAACAAGCGCCACCAACGACTATTATTGGCCACACGGGTTGAGGAGGTCGTTTAATAAAATAATAATATTTATCATCATTGACAACATTAGTAGAATATAACAAAAGGAGAGAGAGACAGAAAACATAAAATTCTATTCCATCTCTGTCAAACAATAATATATTACAAGTTATTGTTATGTGAGTTTATGCGTGAGCATTTATAAATGCTTCTTACAAGGTAATACCAATCAAGACATTCTCTTGAGTTCAATTGCATGAATAAATAAAATATGGAGCGTTACCTTGCGATTATTTTTCCCTCTTTTAGATCCTAATCTTCTACTATTTACTTTTAAAACACAAATTAAATTAAAACAGGAGCTAAATGCTAGACAATGGTGTGTCTTGGATGGAAAGGATTGTACAACTCCCTTCTTCCTTATATACACAAAATGATTTGGAAGATACAAGAAAAACTCTACCATAAGAATAGTGCGACAACTCTAAAAAAGTGACATTGGCGACGATTGTTTAAATAACATCCTGCGAGATAGTAAAGGTAAAACAACATCGCCCATGGTAATGTCAGCAGATATAATTTAGGTTGACTATTTGGAAAAAATATTTAGTTTCATTTCTAATACAACAAGCTTTGAGCCACAAATGTTAAGTAACCAACATGATCCATTTTATTTTATGGCTTACAAAACCTAGCAGATTACAGAACAGATAGACCTACATAAATTTAGCCTATTGCATAAAAAACCTTCCATTGCTGCCGCTCCCAATCGATTTCGTTAAATTCGATAAAGGTGAAAACTATGACATGGATGACGTGAAAATATTTCACAATGAAAATGTGGATGATGCGACTACACCGTTCTTCTTTTAAATGTCGTTGATACAGTTTCTGATGTGCTATTAATGGGACGAATCAAAGCTGTCTTTTACAAATTAAAGTACATTACTATTCAGAATTTTTAATAAAACCAAGAATTTAAAAAGCTTTCGATCTTCAATCATTAAGCAATTCCAATATCAAGCATTTCGCTCATTTTTGCATTTGGATGTATTTTTCAATAAAATCCCGTCTTCTTACTGAAGATTGCTAAATAAGCTTACGACTAGTTGTAATGGCAAAGCATTCTGTAAACCTTTTGCCACAAACAAGCCTTCCTATTAAGTACTCGTCATATAACTGTGACACTTTATTTCACGGATCTGACCGAAAGGTTAACTTTTTCACTTCAATTTAGGGTAAAACATGATCTCTGTTTTTGAGTGACTTCATTTGTTCCTGTTTAAGGATGTGATCAAAATTGAATCTTTACTGTTTCATTTTAAATCATCCTTTCTTTTTGCCATAGCTTTGTCTCTATTCTGCTCTCAAATGTTTTGTTACATTTCTAGTTATAGCGAATGGTAGAGAGTGAGCAAACTTTTAACCAAAATATCTGTAGGCAGATCTAGTACAAAGCGAGATTATTATTGCGTTAAATGAAACTAATCTTTAGACTTAAAAAGTAATGGGGAAGGGATGAGAGGAAAATATATGCAATGATTTTTAAAAAATAAAAACAGTCTTGTCTTTGAGACACTTTATAAAACAATGATATCATCTTCAACGTCATCATTCTGCAAAATCAAAACTCGATACATATAAAACTAATATTTTACGTGAATCAATTTAGGTAGAATGTGAACTCTATTTAGTGCACTTTTCTGACAATATTTCTTGGTTTAAAACTGCTAAAATACTGCAACAACGCTAACAGAAACGAGGATAGTGAAGATGACACAAGAATTACATGTTCTATTTGAAAAACATAAATGCTAAAAAATCTGTTGGGTGGAATGACTGATATTTATCCTTGGAGAAACAACCTAAACACATATGGTTTCCTATTTTAGACAGAATTTTTTTTTAGCTGTAAATCTTAACTAATTTGTAAAAATTCCATGATTGCTACATAAAAATTAAAACATTTTTATTCTTGGTATAACAGTCCAGTATTATTTTCACCGAAGATTTTTTAACCGAACTCAAAAGCTTAGCAATTTTTGTTTACAGATTTATCGACGGTTTCAAAGTTGTGAATAACGTTATCAAAATACCATGCTTATTGATGTAATAAAACATTTGAGAACTATTCCAATTAAAGCAACATTTTTGTGAATTTCATCTTTATATATAAACAAAATATGATGAAGCATTAGCCACGTTAATCTTTTTAATTCGTTACATGTTACATGATCATTATTGAGCACTCACGCACTATTTTTACCTTGCTCAAGCCACACATTTGTGTGAAAGTGTAACCTCAATGTTTTCGTGATTATGGCGACGACGATGAGGATGTTAAATGATGTACTGGGAGCATGGCATGCAATCCCAAATTTACAATGTTGTTCCCTGTCGAAGGTTTCCTTGAACGTTACAAAAATATTCCATCGTGTGAGATAAAGACAGAGAGAAAGAGGCTCCATATAAATTAAAAATGAACTTTATTATAAGAAAGGTGATGTTGGACACATTATTTAGCAACATATTAATGCAAATTTTGTTGATTTATGTGCATAAATTTAATTTATATTGCTTAGAGTCTCTCATGGAGATTTCCCTTACTGCTTTAATATCTATCGACATTGTTTATTCCCAGTTAGTTTGTACATGACGCAATTAAATTTTATGTCAAAGAATTTTATTCTACAAGGCGAAAGGAATTATGCTAATATTTTATGTCAACAAATTGGAGTGCTGTAAATGTAAAACAAAAGTTATTTCCTCTTTTTTTTAAATTCCTTTAGTGACGACATTTTAAAATTTAAATAAAAATTCCAATAAATGCAATTAAAAAAGATGCGTGATCTCATGTTTGTAGGCGTGCTCTAATATAAAAAAGCTAATAAACCCAGGGAAAACTCCACTAAATAAGAGCGTTTCTGATTTGGTAAAACACAACAATAAATTACAGGATTGCATTATAAACGAATTCTTCAACGATCATTTTCAGTTGTCATCATAATAATATCATTAAAGTCATTTTTTTCTCTGGTAGAGTACTTGAATTGCTGCTGCGTATTAGTACAACAACAATATCTAATCATTTGTTTTATTGCTTGCAGCAACAAATCATCTTCAATTTACCGTGCTAACCTGGTTGACTACCTCTCTCTTTAACTATTATGAACGAGCTCGTCATGTTTTTCATATATGACGCACCTATCACCTTTTAGCAAGCTTCTTCGCCTCGTTTCTGGCAATGATACTGATAAATTACTATCAGGATATTATATTGTGACATATTTCTTGTTGTTGATAGTCTTCACTAAGGTAATGGAGAAAAAGAAAAGATGAACACAATTGATAATAATTATTATCCTATTTATGTAATTTTTAATTACAACTGCCCAACATATTCCTTTTTCATTTAGGAATGTTAAATAATTATTGTTTTGCATCATCAGTAAAGAGCAACGGCTTTGCCAACTATAGATTACATTATTTAATGTATTCATCTTTTAATTGCTATTTATTATCCTACAATGATGAAGATATGCAAAGCATTATTTTAGAAAATATTATTGTTCCCATTTTTGTGTTTTTAATTACCCATGTAGTTTATGAGCTGGAAAATTTAAATGAAAGTTAGCAAATAAATAATTTTTAATATCTTACTTTTCCTTTAAAAGTGCACACATTACCATAATGTCACACAGAGGGACAGGAAAATGACACTTCTTGTTCAGGACTATGAAGATAAAGGTAGCTCTTTAAACTTTAGCACGCCGTTGTAGGTGTAGTAGCTCTCACACACAATAAGTCACAAAACAGCACATTGCAATTCTTTATTAAATATTTCCCTTTTTCATATCAGATAATAAAAGAAAGAACAACAAAGCCAAAAAAGTAATGCCCAATTACGGCATTTACATATTAGCAATAATAATGGTACTGCTTTAGCACATTAGCAACTTTAGTTGATGATAAATGTCCATAAGTAATGCAATGCAGTGAGATGTCAGTCAGTTCACTCACAAGAATAATACTTATCTTAAAACATAGATTTCTATTCCTTTCCCTCAACTCGTCTCGTCTTTTGCTCCTGCTTTGTTCCTCATTGTTGATGATAGTGATGACGATAAAAAGCTGAGACTCTCACGTTAAAAAAATTCATACACTTTTTTCCATATCATATTACTTATTGCTATGCGGAGAAGACTAATCGCAAGATGAACAGTACAAGATGCACATTACTTTATTATTTAACAACTTTCAGCCACTTTTTTATCAATGTATATAAACAAGAAGGGTTCTTGTTAATCTTCCTCGTTTCTTCATGCATATCACCAGCACATTGCACTTTAACACGGTATTTAGCAACAAAAACGTCCTAATAGTCAGTTAAATGAAGAGCGATTTGGTAAGGCACGTACATCAGTAAATCAATCTGATATAAATTTTTTCTGACTGTTAAGGAAATTTCAAAAGAAATGTTGGCAATAACTGCTGCTGCTGCTTCGACTGCTCTTAAAACAAGTAAAAACAACAGCGGCAGTAGAACAACAGATTCGGGGAACCCTTTCTAGTTTTCTCCGGGTTGCAGGTGTGTTTGGAATTAATATCACGCGCAAAATCTACAAATTTTTATACTCTCTGTCTGAATAAATAACTTTTAAAATTTTGTTCCTAATGTAAAGGTCATCAAAAACAAGCACTAAGGTTTCTTTGTTGGCACATTAGCATGAACAAAATATGCGTTGATGGTAACGATACTTTGGGATATTCATAATGGAAATATCCATAAAAGTAATCAAATTAAAGAATATTCTTAAGTTTTAGCAAAGGAGTTAAAAGTTTTGTATATAAGCATCAGCAACAAATAAACTGTAAGTACCTGTATCAAGTAACCTGAAACAACTTCGCGATATATTAAATAGCCTTTTTATATGTTCTTGTTCATTTGAATTAACGTTTTGTCTGCATCTGTCGTGCTTGTTCCAGTACTTTCCGTCTTATTTTTACTGGATTTCATGACTCACAGAACATGGCATTCAGCAATAAAATGAAGAGAAAGGATACCTTACAAGTGTCAGAGAACCACAATGACACTCCCTCGTAAGATTCCGATTTTCAATCCAGCTATATGTACTTCCCAATTTCATACTTTTCCTTTTAATACACATTGAATAAAATTGTCTTGTAGAGAATTAAAATCTATTGAAGAAAGTACGCTAGGAATTGTGAAAATTTTGTTTCCATTTTCTCCGTCAATTGTTCGACAGGTGTAATACCAAAAGTACTATCGTATTTTCAGAATACACTTAAATACTTTAACAATGTTCGGTGACACTACAAAATTTTAATAAAAACTTGCACAAATTTCTTCTGATATTGAGCAAAATGTTTTGAACACTTGGAAAAGAATATTAATAAGCTTCAGTTAAATTTGAGTAGGTGTATAGTTTAAGCATAACTATTTCACTGGTTATTATGACACTCAGGTGAATCCCAGCAGCAGCGTCGTAAGAAATAGAACGATTTTGATTGCGCTGTTGCTGGCGCTATAATGAAATGTTTTCAATCCAAGCCGTCTTTTCCTTTGGTTGTCATGTGCACTTTGCGCACCTTCCTCTTGCACATCTACCTACCTATCAGCCTACCAATCGCGTAATGAACGCTGCTGCGCTCATTCCCTCTAGGTCCCTGCCAGTTTATAACTTTAACCAAATGAATATACGTAACAGCATGTCTCTCTTTCTTGAATGTAAGTAAATGACTGAAGTTGAATGTATGAAAGAAGCGTATTATTAAGAAGCCGTTTTTTGTCTCCTTTACATACCTTCTTCTCTTCACTTCTTAGTTTTCTGCTGATTCTCCTTTTTCTTTAGGGATTGCTTTTTCGCTTCATCATCATCAACCAAAAGAGCATGAAGAAAGGAAAAAAAACTCATGTGCTTGGAGGAACTCACTTTTGTGATTCATTTGGTTAGAAGGCTCTATCATCCC
>JAHZNK010000741.1:0-11720 GCA_027744615.1 Lepidocyrtus cf. nigrosetosus NNG-2020 | reverse complement strand
CTGATACATATTTAGATCCACCTAGTAAATCAAATCAACCATGGCATATATTTCTTCCTCCTTTTTATCTTCAAGAGTATTATTTGGTTAAAGCATGGTTTACTAAACAAGCCGACTGAAAAGGTCGTTTTAGCTTTGCAGAGTTATCCAAAAGATGAATATTCCGTTTCTAAAACACTAATTTACCAGAAAAATACTTTTTCATTTAATTCGTCTCAGGTTACTATTCCGCTTTGGCGTAAATTTCAAGCTTTACAGAATGTTTCTGTCAGTAGGTTTGAAAAGATCGAAATATATAAAACTGGAAGATTTTTATTTCACTAGCGTAAACAAGCTTAAGTTAAGCGACAATCGTAATAATATTCCATATTATTCTTACTTCCTACATATTTTATTTAAAAAGCCAAGAATGTAGCGTCGTCGTCTTGCCTGTACTGTTGGAATGTAAATTATTATAGCATCATTTGTCATCAGAGATTTTCATCATTTTTGCTCCTGTTTTCAGATTTCACAATAAGATACAATTTCACAGGGACTAATTACGTGTAAGCGGTCCTTTTGAAAGTTTACTATAAAACTGTTTTTATGAATTGAATAAAACTGGAGCTAATAAACCAAAAGAAAATTATTTCATTTTGTCGCATCATCATTTTGTTTGAAGTGAAAAGTTAATTGAGAAGGGTGTGTTTTTGGGTCACATGCTGAGAATTCTTGATGTAATATATAATCTTTACGGAATTGTAATCACATTAAAATATTCTTAACGGCTATCTAAAAATGCAGCCAAAACTAGAGTGATACCATGTATAATATTTCACAGATGGGGTATTCTGAGATGAGTCTTTTGTAGAAAAATTATAAAAAATAGTATTTGCGAAAACTTTTAGTCGCCATTTGCATAAAATCTTGTGAACAGAATGGGTAATTTTTTCTTTATATAACTCTGACATGATGTCTAATCATCATTAAGAATGCCATCGAAAAGTTGAAGAACAAGGGATAAGACACGACATGTATCTATCTTTGAGTATTTAGTTCGGAGCACATCTGGCGTGCTTTGTGTTTTCATCATCATTATCTTCATCATCATACATCGTGAATGATGTGTAGTCCAGTCCTCCTGATCATCATAAAAGAAATTTATCGAACTTCACAGATCCAGTCCATTGGTCAGGCACGAGTGAAGTGAGGACCCATCATTGGTCATTTCATTTCTATTTTTTTCAATAAAAAGTCATAACACTCTCAACAATACCTTCTAGAGGATTACAAAGGAGGAGTGTTGGCTCTGGATTTTTTGTATAGTGGGGATGATTATAAAACAAATGAAATTAAGAAAAAGAACTTGTCTAATCTTTTACTTCATCTGCAATGTTATTGATCAAGAAAGATGTAGTTAACGTGTGTTAATGTAAAGTTTTCAAGGCCTTCTCCACAAATTCTGTAACATAGACAAGAGATTAAATAATTTGCCAGTAACGATTTCGCAATTGGAATACTTCAGAAACAAGCTTTCCATAAGAAGTGAAATGGGGCTTTTAGGCAACCATCCGACATGGTTTTTGGTTTATCGAATGTCACAAAGCTCAATGAATAAATAAACTTTTTACCTGAAGTTTCATCATTGGCAATATATATTATCTGTTGGGCTATCATCATCAAATTTCAAAGTTGAAAAAATAGAGCTAATAAAAACCCTTTGATAAGAAAAGTGTTGAACGGTGCAGGGAATCAAGTTGATGGCGAAGGCAAATTGTGAGATAAAATTTTGTGTAGAGTGGCTCGAGCTAAGCTCTACATAAAAAGAATTTCTCTCTTCAAAACCTATAAAATTTGGATGAAATTGGATTTGGTTGTATCAATTTAACAAACGGCGTCTTCCATTGGACTTGTAAAATTCCAAGCAAATACACATTTTGTAAAACGTCCTACAACTGCGCAGAGATTCTTCTTGTAGGGAATTTATGCTTATAATTTAAAATCAAATTGTTGCTAGCTTTATTTTTTTATATAAAATGCATTAGTAATTCATGTACATATTGGGAGCATATGGCAAGTATTCTTTGAAATATTTCATACTTTACGGTTTAGTTTATGCTAATATGTGTGAATCATTCTGAATAATGGCAATCATTATCATAACTCAGAGTAAGCAGTAATGAACCTTTGTATTGATTATGCATTTTATTTTTTCGTATTCAAAAATTTATCCTACTAATTTTAATATCAAATGAAATTTACTAGCTACTAGCATAGTTGGTAGACTAACCTGTTATGGTTAATTATAAACATTTCAAGATTACATTTTCAAAGATCTTTCCAATAGCTAACGGGATTAGCTAAAAAGGGTACCCTCCCGCCAAGTATGTTTTTGTTGACAAAGAACTAAAGAGGGAATCAGAAAATTAAAATGGTCCTCAATCTGCCCATTTTTGCAATTATTTTTTGTAAAAAATATTTCAAATTTTTTGTTTGAAATGTTTGAAAGAAAGTAGACATTTATTTTACTGGACTAGGAGCCAGCTATCGGTCAAGTCGTCATTATTATCATCATCGTAATTTCTCCTCTAAAAAACTAATATCAACAAGAAGGAGGAAAAAATCCAAAACCGGGCTAGCTCGTTCTTTAGCTCACTTCATCCATCCAGCCTAACCACCACCGGCTTTATTTTGGCTTGCGATAACCAGCTGTTGCCAATTTTTGCCAAAAGACTTTTCACTATAGTTGTAATAACGATCTTGAATCTTATAGTTCAAAATGTGAAACTAGTGTAAAAAATTGAAAAATTATTGAATAGCTCAAATGCATATTATAGTAATGCATACACAATTTTATTATTCATACAAATGGCAAAAGTTCAACAAATAATGCGAGTACATTTGACCCATCTATCATGTCCTCCTCTTCATCAATTTTATATGTTCCTGGGCATTTCAGAATAACCTGGATGTAATAAATGTACTATAGTGAAAATTAAAATGATTCTGTTGCAGGAGTAAGTTTTTCTCAGTTTTAGCTAAATATATGGTTTCATTTTGAAGATGATGGTGATCACATGATGTGATGGCGATTATTATGCAAATTTTTGCAGTATTGCTTGATAGGAGACTTTTGACTTCTTTAAACTTTAAAAAATTGCTATTATTTTTGTGTATTTATGTCTCGCTTTTCACTCCTAATTACTATGCTAGACCAAACCCCATGATGAATAAATTGGCAGCAAAAAATACTATTGTAAGTTTAAACTTTAAAAAATTGCTATTATTTTTGTGTATTTATGTCTCGCTTTTCACTCCTAATTACTATGCTAGACCAAACCCCATGATGAATAAATTGGCAGCAAAAATATACTATTGTAAGTTGGGAAAATCTAACTTACGATTAGTACAAGAACTGGATTTTGTAGAGCTAAATAAAGAATTCTCATATTGCCCCGATTTAATCCAGATTCGCAAACTCCGTCGGTTTTCTTTGTGCAAGAGAAAGATTAAAATGCTTAATGCAAATTTCAGATCCCCTCGCACTTGCCCGGAGTCTTCTACTACCCGTTAAAAATGATCTTATCATTTAGATTTTAAATACTGAAATAGAGAGTTGGGTTGTTGCAAACAAGATCTATTTTACTCTTGTTTAGCGAAATTAAAAATGCATTTTTTCCAATCACAGATCCAGTTTTTATATATTTTTATTGAGAGTTTTAGCCTCTGCCATGCCACATGTTTACCACAAACAAAATCAATTTATCAAGAAGAGGTCCAACATCTAGAAAAAAAGATTAGCCAGGGAGCGAGAAGGCGAAGGACAAAAGGCAAGCCAACAATAGTTCAATAAACCGTGTGTGTCTTTAATTCAAATTGGTTTAAGATCCAGCAACAGCAACTCATTTAAATCAGAAAAAATCAAAGCAGAATTTTTATAATCGGTGATGAACGACGTGATGTGATGAAAATCTTTAAGTCTTTTTTCAAGCTTCTGTGAATATCTTTGATCTGAATTTATTTAGTATTTGCCATCATCATTACCATTATTAAAATCGAAATGCCTCAAGTGCAAAACAAAATATTATTATATTTGCTTACAACTACGACCTGTTTCTCTTTACCTCTTCTCCGATTTCATACATTTTCTCTTCGTGATTTTATCCGAGTTTAGAAATGCAAACTGCACCCGTAGCATCCCCCTTTATATTTCCTCTAAACTGTGAATAATTTCAGCAGACAGACAGAAGCTGTTGACAAGACAAGCGTACATAATTCTGCTACTCCGCCCGCTCAACTCTTTTATTTATCCATCCCCCTTATTAACTATGCAAATTTTTATTATTATTTGAGATTGTAGCCATTTTACTCACACAGAAGTTGATTTTTTAAGTTGGTTTAATTTCGTTTTATTTAATGGTTGCTCTCTATTGTTCTCGCTTTTAATATATTATACGGTGCTGGAGCTACTGTTTTAACAGTGCTGCTATACTAAAATGTAGTTACTACTTCAATTTTAAACATTTTCATTTATTATCGATTTCAAAAAGAGAAGCTTCTCCTCGTCACTTTCTTATCATTATTACAATCAATACAACTATCACATTTACACTATCATTACAAAATACGATTTGGCCAGAAAACAATCACAAAGTCCCCACCATCATCACCATTCAATCACGTAGCATCTTGAATGTAAATATTCGCATTTTGGTGTGAAAATTACAAGAAGAAGAAAAGAAGCCCAATAAAAGTAGGAGTGTTCTTCTGTTACAATTCGACAGTTTCTCTCCCTATGTTGATGTGTTCGTGCTTAGCAAGTTTAAGCATCATCATCACCAAAGAAAATTGTAGGAACGCACCTAGAAAGTTTAAAATCGTGAGAAGATGATAGGGTGATGAACTGGCAAAATAATGTTCTTTAAATCAAATATTTATATTTATGCTCGGAATGAAAGATCTCCTCCACCCTTTTAAAAAAGCTTTGCTTTCATTTCCAGTAGCATTTTTATTCCGCAGAGCAAAACACAATTCACATTCCAATCTTTTCTGTCAACTTTAATTTTTGCTAACTGGTCTTAAAATTCTTTTTGAAAGGAGTCATCTTTGTCACCTGTCTTGATACATCTTAAAGATTGTCACTGTAATTAAACCATTTCTGACCTTTTTAGTAAAACTCATCCATTGCTTTTCTCTTTTAATCTACACGAAATTCCTTTTTAAAACAAAGTGCCACTGCTACTGCTCTTTTTTTCATAAGGCAACATTTCTCCTCATCGTCATCAACATTTCTTTCTGGAGAATTTATTGCGATAAGGTTTTATTTCATCGTAGTAGAAAGAACTGGTTGCATACTTTCTTTTTATTGCATTAAACGAGATGGCTATTCACTACTCTATAGACTAATAATTGTAAATTATACTAAAAATTGTCGTAATCGTGAATCAAATTTCTTCGTTTTATTGTTTAACCTCTTGCGTCGTTTGATTTACTACTGGACAAGAGGGATTTTATGCTCCTGTTCTACAAAATCAATTCGAATAATATTCTTATTCAAAGTTGTCTGTCTCTCTGTCTGTATTTTAAAATATGCTTTTCAGGCAAGTGGCAAAACTTTTTTTAGTTTGGATTTGCTTACTAAAAACTAAACGAGTATTTGTGTTAAAATGGATCTTGTTTTTATTTCTCTCCATCAGTTTTCATATGATTCATGACCGATTGTCTACAAAACTTTTAAAAATGAAACATTGATTGTTTCTGTGGAGGGTGACATTGATATCACATGTAAATTAGAATGATCAGGAGAGAATTTTTTAACCAAAAGACTCAAACGGACTGGCTTCTTTTCTTTAGATGGAGTAGTCTTGCAGGTGTACTGAAAAAACAAATGCGTTTCTTTTTAGCTTGTTTACATACCTTATCAAAAAAATATCCCGTTTTTTCATCATGTCCGGCCAATTATTCAGATAAGACTAATGACACAAGATCGAGCAAGATTAGTTAAGGCCTTCTAAATTGACTGTAACATATTACGCAAGAGCCCTTTTGGTCCTGTTGTGGTTAGCACTGCCGTGCGTTGTTTTACATTTTACCTCTTATAAAAACTCTTTGCAAATGAATTGAGTCTGGAAAAAGGGGAAAGGGATGTGAAAAGAGAGTCAAAAGTCCAGTAAAGGGAAAACTGGACTGGTTCAAACATCAAAAGGAATCTTCCTGGAAGCTTTGCTTATTATGCAAGAATGATGGACAATATCTGTCTCCTCGACTCACTTGCTTTTTAGTAGATGTTGATAACTCTGGTCAAGACAAGGATAAGAATGCTGCAAGCTCTAATAAAACTGATATCAGTAGAATTAATCTTCTTTTGCTTTTCTTCTTTACGCATCTCCTTCCTCTCATTCTTGTGACGTTTAAACTACTGGTTTGTGGATGATGTGGTCGTTATGGGCTGCCTTATCAAATCAATTGAACAGAGATTAACTAGTCCAATCGAAAAGATGGAAGAGGATGGATGATAGGATTAGCAATAATGAGAAGGAACTACCATCAACTTCCTCTCAAGTGGAAGAAACAATGTAAAGTGTTTATATGTGCAGGTATAAATCTATCTGATTTGCATTATTCATCTCATCACGCTTACTGTCTTAAGAAGACAGGATTGCATTCTTTTGGATGTTTTTCACAGCAGCAGTAATCTTTAATCAGTAGCTGTACGTAACAAGGAACAAGATCATTTTACAAAATGGGAGCAATTAACAAAGGTGCCACTGTAACGTGGTGCAATGTGGAAATGAGGAGGAAAGATATGACAAGATAGCGTATTATTAACAAGTTTTCCTGAAAGTAATCCTTCTTTATGTCAGCTTCAAAAAGATTTCTTGAAAGGCTTTTTCTTGGCGGTTGTAAGAAGATCATTCTTCAAACCATCTTGCGCTCATCACATCGATTCCTTTGAATTGTGAAAAATCTTCAAAAAGCGATTTTTAAAAAAAAACTTTCTTCCCATAGGGGAGGAAACCAGCCCTATGCAAATTAGATAAAAAATGGTTAAATACAAAACATCGTAAAAATGTCTTTTTTGAAGCCAACTACCTGGAGTAATACTTGAAAGGAAACAGTAAATTTTCAAATTTTCCTTTCAAGTTCCTCTGGGGAAAATCGTTTCTTTAAGGAACTCTGTAGGAAGTCTGGTTTAAAACAAAAGAGCTACGGTTCTAAATCACTCATCTCGTTCGGTCATCGTCGCAAACAACAAAGAAATCATCGATGTTAAATTTCACAAAAAGTGGAAATAGAGAGATAGAACCATTTTTTCACAAAAAGTGATAAAGCCACTTTTCCAAGTTTACATAAAAATCCCCCATAGGGAGAACTGGAACAAGTTTTCAGCCACCACTACAACACCATGATCGGGCTGCTTGTCTTTGATTATTCTTTTAACTGCTTGGCCACTGTATATTAACGGAGAGTTGATGCAATGCAGATCATGCTGATGGTCAAAAGAAAGTTGATGATGATGATGATTACGTTGCTCTTGTTTGGATGGCCTCCTCCTCCTTCAATGTTCTCGTGGTAAGTACACATGTAGTTTAAACTGTTTTGCTTGTGCTCTTCCACCACCACCACCACCACTCATCTTTCATTTTCTTTAAAACTCTCTGGCATCGCCCGTGTTTCCCAACTCCCTAAATACTGACTACTTTTAAGGGATGATATTGCAACAAAACTTAACCACCATTACCATTATTACAAACTGAAACCGATTTTTATTTTATCACCTACAACAAAAAACCAGTTAACAAACATTTAATGATCTAGTTTTAATTCCTCTTATTTCCTAAAAATCTGGCTGAGAAAGAGGGTAAAAGTGAAGATGATTAGGAAAAAGATTTTTGCTGATGTTCGTTTGAGGGAAATAAATAAGGTAGCTTTATTAGCTGCTGCTGCTGAGGAAGTTGCTTTTACTCTGGGATCATGTCTATCCTATTTTGCATGTACAACAATCAAGCTGCGCATTGATTGGGATTGTTGTTGTTGTTGTTCATGTCTATCTACTTGAAATAATGATAATAATGATTATTCTCATTTCTAAGCATCACTCTACCTGTTCATATTTTTAATGGTTCAAATGTATGCATAATAATGTAATGTAATCACCATCATCATCAACCTCTCACTCAACTTGTTCAACTCTTCGATTTTTCGACATAAAATGTGGATTGATGATGATGGATCTGTCTACGCGGCAGTGTTTTTTATTCCCCAGTTTTAATGTAAATTGTAATCGAGTAACACATTAAAAAGAAAGTTTATATTCTTATAATCTAATCCAAAAAGCGAATAAAGTTGATCATTTGATCATGACTACTTACACTTTTCTAAATCATCTCAATTGTAATCTTTTTTATTAATACTACTGCTCTCCTCAAACCCACCTGATCATCCTCTGGTCACTTTTTAAAAGGTTGTTTTAATCGTCATGTCCAATGCAGAGAGCCATGTCATGTCGTCGTTCGTCCAGAATTTTACATGAAGAATGTGCCCATTATTATGACTTGTTGCCTGCTCTTCAAATGAAGAAGATGGCCCTTAAACAGGATTACTTTTAGCGAGAAAATCGAATGGGTGAAGCCAAAAAGGTAATTATGAAAAGAATACGATCAGAGAATGAGCTGTAACTGCGGAATCGAGCTCTTGCATAATAAAGAAATAAAATTTGATATACGATGAGATCGTGTTACTAGATAATGTTATATGTTTGAAATAATTACAAGAATAATTACAAGGAGTCTAAAACTTACTTGAAAAAGTGTATAAAAGTTGCGATGAACTTTACTCTAACTATTGAATTGGATTTTTAACGTAATAATAATAATGATTCAAATGTCCCCCTGAATGCTTGTCCATTTTCTACCTGTCTAGCCTGTTAACGTTTAATAAGTTGTGTACACAAAGCGCACCGGGAAATGAACACTAGGGTCATATTATTATGTATGAATGGGAACGTAATTCATGAATTGGATAGGAATAGAGATAGTTGAGGATGACCACTGTTTGGATTTCCAATTTTTTCAGTTATTTATTGAGATGTTTTGAGTACCGTACAATATTATCGCCTTTTCTCAAGAGGGGAGTGCCTCCAGCATTTTGTGTGGCATGCCAGAATGCGATAAGCAGAGCAGGAGCAGTTAGATTTGAAAAGTCCACTCCTATTTATATTATTTATATGCTCATATCTCGTATTACAAATTCAAAGGTAATTAAGATTTCAGATTGTAAGATTGTAATGGCAGTAAAGATGGCAAGATTATACTGACTGCATACTGTGAATATGAGCCCATAAATATCATCAACAGCCATTTCGCTTACCCTTTCGAAAAATTATGAGCTTCCTGAGATTGAGATGTAAATAAAAATAAAATTTTGAAAAAAAGTTTAAGATAAACGAGAGTGGAAAAAGTCTTTAAATTTTGAAGAGGTTAAAGAGAGAATAGGTGATATTTGTTTGTTGATAATTGCTCCTGTTCATGAGATGCCATTTGCCAATAATATTATGAATAGGTAAAAAGTTTTGTTCTAATGGATAATACATGACTTGAGGAATTTTTTGCTCGTTACAGGTTAATATATGTGCGTTTGTGGTTATGTTGCTCTAGGTAAAAGTGGGATGGGACGTTTTTGGTTATTTAGTGCCACTGCTCACGAGGAATTCCTAAATGTGAATCACTCATAATTCTTCCTTTGACAGGATTTTGCCAATGTATGTAATAAATTTTGAAGTTTTGCTTCTAGTTTCTCACACCGGCGCGGTGATAACAAGCCATGAATAGAAAATGACGAGATGAGACTGGAAAGTAAAAAGTGCATTGATAAAGATGTACAAAATATCAGCCTGTTCGAGATAAGTTATAAAGATCCTAATCTTGTATAAGCACAAAGCTGTTAGTCTGCGTAGTTTTCTTCCGCTTGTGTAAAATGTCAATTTTTACAATTTATAATCTTATTTGGTAGAGGAAAATATTTTAAATGATTTAATGGATGACCTAGACTGTCAATTTTCCTTCCTGACGTTATACCGCCCCTTTAAACTTGCGTTGATCAGTGAGGACATGGGTTTATGCAAGCCAATTATAATGCCCTACTTTTGACGCGCTTCTACTATAGTAGCATTAATAGGGCTATGAAATAAATTGCAAACTGTAAAGTGTGAGTACGCAGTTTGCAAATATTGAAAGCGTAGTACTAGTATAAATGTTTCAATTCAGCTGCAATTCAGTCAATCTCAACTGTTGCTTATTCAAATATGGATTCAAAGTGATGATAGTTTCTTGCACAAAAAACGTGAGTCTTTGATTCTGGATTTGTGCCTAAATGCAAAGAACAATTTCTAAAAATACATTTTGCTCACTAACCCAAACTTTGTTGTTTGGCATTGCATTGTACCAGTTTCCTACAAGAGCAGACAACTGTTAAGCAGTTTATATTTTGTTTTTTTGTTCAATGCGGTAGTGAGTCAAGGAGAAAAGTCAAGTTAGTCAAGTACGAATTGATAAACCGATCTGTTCTTTCATTACTTTTGCGTGTGATGGCTTTTGAAGGATTAAAGATTCAAGATGAAAGTACGTTGGGATTTGAGAGACCGTTTTTGTTTCAAACAAATCAAAGCAATCCATTTAAATTTAAGTCTAGGCAATGTACATGCACAACGTTCTCAAGCAGCGGTAATAGATTCCCATACAATGTACCTGGTAATGAGAAAAAGAGAGTACAAATGCATTTTTTGCAAAAGATATTTTTGCTATCGTAAAGATGAACACCTATCAGTTTCAAATTGGGAGATCACTGTATTACTGCCGTTTTATCTTGATTAGATTCATTTCAGTCACCATCATTCCAAATTAATGTACAATATAATGAGCTAATTTACAATTTAATTAACTTGACGAAGTGACATAATTTGTGAAAATGTCGGACTCCATTAAACTTTGGTTAGAAACCTCAGACTCGGAATACAAAGACCTTTATCTTTCTCTGGGGTTTATAATTGTAACTTTTTTGGGAGCACAATTTACGCGTCTTTGCATAAAATGGATTTTAAAGGACCCGAAAGGAATAACTAGATATCTTTTAATGGAAACGTTGGCTAGTTTTGAGCTTTGTGCCACTTGTTTTGAAGTCTGCGTAAGTAAGTTCAAGTGAAAAATACAATTTTGTTCTGCTTTTATCAATTTTAAAATTTTCTCTTATCCGATTTTTTTCATTTATAACACAGTTGCTGACAATTATGGAGTGTGGTGGTATGCATTGGTATTGTACTTTATGTGCATCTGGTATTGTTTGACATGGGAGGACGCAAGCGCTTGTCCTTACACACACATAGAAAATCTCGTTATTGGACAAGCAGGTTTCAAGATGACCCTTCTCATAATCTTTACGGAACTTCTTGGAGGAATTTCTGCATATCCATTCTACGTCAAAAAGTTTTGGATGTACAAGTTTATTCCGCAGCATTCAAAAAGGATCTACCAAAATAAATGCCCGGCAGATTTGACGGTAAAAACTGAACCCAAAATCAAATAGTAAGTGTAGTTGGTGAAGATGATACGATAATAAATTTTACGTAAGAGAGAAATGAACCAAGCGCCTCAAGTCTAATCTGTTGATTATTGAGTAATGTCGGAAATTTATTGATGCAACAAGTTAATAAAATGGGAGTAGAGAAGGAATACGCATAGATATTT
>JAHZNK010000740.1:0-13090 GCA_027744615.1 Lepidocyrtus cf. nigrosetosus NNG-2020 | reverse complement strand
ATTGGGACTAGCAAATTATAGAGTCACTGTCGTTCTCAAGCATTGTCTGTTTTGCTTTAAAGAAGCACAAGCTCATAAAGCAAACTTACAAATCATGAAAGTGTGAAGGAAACTTTTACAATCTTGTTCCTACTTCTTGAAAGTTGTAGTTTGTGTCGTTACATGTGCTCATTCTTTTATTTTATGTTTGTATTATGTGCTGTGTACTTGTCATAAAACAGATTTGAAAATTATTTCTCTCGTAAGATAATGATGTTACACAAGTATAAAATTATCCGAATTGATTTCAATTTTTCAACTTTATGTTTCTACAAAAAAAACTTGAGGAGGAGTCGTTGAAAGGTTTACCGAATCCAAAAAAAGAACGCAAATGTAATTTCAAATGAGGAGACCAAATTATTTAAAAGAAAATTTTATTTCTAAATAAGCTAGTTCCAATACAGCTGGCGAGGTACTTTTCAATTCTTCGAAGTAGTAATAAGAATTTTGAAATCAGAAAGTGACAAAAACACTGGGAAAGTGACATAAGCAAAAGTCACGGAAATTGACAAGATGAAAGGAAAACGTGATCTGTTTACTTAAGTACTGTTACTATATAATATAGAGAGTACATGCTAAAATGTGTGCTACAGTCCCTTCGACAGTAGTAGCATCATCTGAAGCAGTATTATTATATTTTTATCAATCATATAACAAGTCATAATATTATCTCTTTTTCATAAAAATTGACCCGAAGAATGCATATTTTTAGGAGGGATAGTGTATATTATATAATTTACTAGTACCATCCTCGCCGCGCCCTAAACACCTTTGCCAATTCAACATACAAGTTCGGCATATGTAGTTTTTAGTCGAATGGTCGTTTGCATATATTTATTATTTTTTCCATGTGTTCCACACCAAAAAGTTTTGCCTGTTTGCTAACTTTTTTGGTTCAGATCTGTTCCAAATTTCATCACCAGTCCAATCCTTTGCTTTCTTGTTCTTGATAGTTCTCTACTACTTTGGTTCGGTTGTTTGCTGGGAAAAGAAAAAGAATGAATGTTCATAGTTGTTTACATTTTTGCTACTTTTTCTCGATTCCATTTCCTCCTGTCATGAGGCGAGCGATGATGAGCCTTGTAACAGCGATTTAATGTCTCCATAAATAATGTCTATGATTTTAGATCATTCGCCAACTGTACTCTTTGTGTTGCTGTTTCTGCTTCCAATAAATAATTTTTTATATCTTAAATAAAATAACAGGAAATCAATTAGGACCAGTTTTAAAATAATAATGGTTGGCAAACCGTTTTTTGGAATATAATACGGACTCTATTAAGCATAGAATTCCAAAGCTGTGTACAGTGCTTACTTTCTAAATTTACTATACAAATGACCCACATTTCAGTGTCACTAATGTTTAAAAAAATCAGGAAATTGTAAATGCACGTAGCCTGCTACTGACATTCCTGCCATTTCACTTTGTGTAGACGCTAACGCTATTATTATTACAACCATGCAAATTCAAAAATGTTGATCAAATAAGTTTCTGTTCTTGCATGATTGTTACACACGAAGTCAAATAAATTTAGGTTAACGGTATCCATATTTTTATACGTAATAGTTTGAAAGATGTTCATTCCTTCTGGAAATATTCCTATTTTCGATTCTGTTTTCTTCAGCATTCCGTCATTCCAACGAGGAAGCATAATCAATGACTGTATTAATTGCCGTCATATACCTTTCAAATGACGTGGAAAGCAAAATCGTTAAGCACAATAAATTTCACAAATTACTTGTCTTGTTTATTTAAATAAGCTGCAAAACTAAGCATTCACCTTTCCCAAAAATCTTTTACAAGAAATTCTTACATCTATTAAATGAATAAGTTTAGTATGTTGTTAGAGTTAACAGATGAGCAAACCCGAATTTTGTTGTTACCACAGCTGCTGTCGCCCAAAGTTAATGCGTCCAAGATTAGTTTTACGGTCAGGCCAAGCCATAATTTTGGAAACGGATAAGATTTTATGTTTAAACTAGTTATTGTAAAATGGACAGGCATAAAATGATTTAGTTATTTATTTAAATTCGATGCTTTAAATCCTTGAAATTCTAACAAGCTTGCAGGAAAACTGATGATCGCGTCTTATCGTTCAGAATGCTCTCACAGTCTTTTCATTTAGCAACTTTTTATTGTACTTTATTTTTATAGGACACAAGCTTTGTAAACGAATACGCGACAGTGAAAAAATGTTCCCATTTATTTGTGGATAGACACATCGTTACATTTTACGACCATAGTTCCTTGCGTTGCTGCAATACAAAATCGCAAACTCAAAATTGGTTTTCATTTCTTCCGCATTTTATTTTCTTGTATTGTTACTCAAACAGGTGGAATCCTTTGTAGTCAAACGGTATATATAGGAGAAAGCTTTACACTAAATTAGCTTTACCGATCTAGCTTTCCTGGGCTCTCGATAAATTCATCTAGATTCAATCCAACGAACGGAGACTTTTCTCCCCTTTACCAGTCTCAAGTTCAAACAAATGTATGATAGTTTGCCTCTTTTTAGCAGTAATTTTTTCTCGCGCTTAGAATACTATAAATATAGGTGGCTATGGAAGTAAAGCTTTTCATTTGGATCTGATCAGGCTACCTTCCCGAAGAATGGTTTGTTTCTGGATTGGTAGGAATAGTCTAACAGAAGACGTATGTGACTTGGATTGAAGCATTGTGGTTCTTTTCTCTGCTATCGCAATCAATAAACACCAGCTCAATTCTGATTCACATCAGTCTCATCAGAGCACTGTTCAGCGTCATTTATAATAGTGAATTTGGTGGAATTCTATCACGTCCCCATAAGACAAAATCTGCTTACTCCATTATACTGTAAAGTTTTATTATAGAAAAAGAACGCCTTGAGTTTCTTTCTTGCCACGTGTAAGGTGTGGGATGTGACCTGGAAGTTGAATAGGAAGGGAGAAGGTTTTAGGATTGCCCTAAGGACGGGATAAAAATCTCTTCTTTCCCTCATCTTACTTCACTACAAGTAGCTATTTCCCTGGCATGCACGATTTTATAATGATAGTAATGTAGAAAAGTTTGGCCTCCACATGTAATTTAAAGAAGAGGAGGAGGTTTCTGTCCCTTGTGAAGCAGAAAAAGACTCTTTTGCTTGCATAATGAATCATCTTCTGGATTCATCAGTTAAGAAATCATTGCGTCTTACGGTAGTAATCCAACCTATGTATATCATATTACTGTACAAGCATAAAAACTTAGCACATGCTAATTGTATCTTTGATATCGCATTAAAAATCTTAAATCTTAGGCCTTTGTAATGACTTTTTACCTAACTTTCTCCCAAAAATATATGTATGCTTATTGCATACCAAGAGTATGCTCATTTCTAGCAATATAATACTACACGAAACGGAAATAATTGAAAATGTCAGTATGGAAAGCTACCGTAATCTGACTGTCGCTTTTGTACCAATCTCCTAGCTACAGTTGATATGTACCTGGAAGAAAAAGCTTACTTTGACAACATCTACAATTGGTAACACATGTCCTGTTCTAATAGCAATTCTAACTTTTTGTTACCTTAAGTTTGTTTACATGAAGGATTTGGAGACTGTGAGCTTCGCAAAGAAAGCAGCGTCTACACTCTACGTTTGAAATAAACTCACTCTTTGTTTATTCTTACAATAATACTTACCCCTTGAAATTGTCCAATATCAGTGGGTCCAAAGGCGACCGTTTTTTTACAAACATTGGATTCCCTCTTGTATTTATTTCAATGGGTGGTACACATTCAAACGTGTTGACGGAGGCTCCCACTCGTCAATATGTGAAAGTACTTTATTTACTTTTGTATACAGTGAGAGCGGATTAAATAATACCTTCACTTTCCCAATTGCATTAAACTTCACTCGCACAAATGAATACATAGGGTTTGGCATGTTGAGGATTCATTAGATAAATTCAAAAACATTTGTTTTAAAACATCTGCAAATTTTGTAGTCGTCGCTAACTTTGGTTGTTGTTTCCATCCAGCGAGGGAAAATCATAAGAAAGGCTGCTGCCTATAAAGTATCATATCAAAGCCCAAGCAATAATCCCAGCGGACCGGAGTTGATCGGACGAATCTAATTATATATTTGGAAGACGGGCATTAACCTAACTTATGTGAGCAGAAATGTTCAATGTGGATTAAGCACACGACACGAACGTTTAAAGTGGTTGCATATAAAAACGTTGTTTTTGCAAGTGTTGCTCAAGAGTTGGGTCATTATAGAAATAAAAAGAAAGTGGTTTCTTGGAAATTTAATTTTATCCATATGCGGGAGACAAATGAGTTTTTTGCTTATGCAATATTTTACATCCAACTCTAGACTTTCTACAAAATATCTTTAAGGAAATACCTGAAAGTAATACGCAACCATTGATTTTTACGACTGACTCCCTTTCTCTGAAAAGTTCGATTTATAAATCAGCTTGTCAAAATAATTCACCCATTTTTATTACATTTTTCTTTCAAAGATATTTGGTTAACGTTTTCCCTGGCTAAAATACGAGAGCAACTTCAATCTAAATCTCATTTTATTATGAATAAATTTTGCAGGTGAGACCAGATGGAAGTGGCTCGCGGACTGCTGTGGCGGGAGAGCGTCCTCCATCATTTATTTGGGTCCAACAACAACCATCAACCACTCCAAAATGGTGTTGTCATTACGCAAAGTTCCCGAAAAATGCCAAGTAAGTTTATGATTGCATGTACATAATATAATCGTAAACCACGTGCATGACAAAACTACCATCCACACTTACATACGTTCATTTGAGAAGCAATTTAAAAATGCTTTTAGTCATAAACTTGTATTATTGCCAACACATGCATCTATAATATTTAACTTCAGAAGTATGCCCTGGACGGAAAAAAACATAAAGTCCGAAATATGTCATTTTTGAATAAACCTAAAGCATTTCTTGATTGAGATCATTGCCCAACCACAACGCTTTTCATAATGATTCCATAAACTTACATTTCCATGTAGAATATCTTTAAAAGACCCACAACATGGATTCCAGCCAGTTTTACTGTACAATACCAACCAAATACAAAGGTAAGTTCAAATGTTTTGTCCCAGGGTATTGTCCCTTAAGCGATACTCAAGGAACCAGTTACCCTTTCTACTCATGCATCTTTCCGTATTTGCTGCAGAATTAGCTGAGAGATCATAAAGCACCCTTCTCCAAGAAAATTTACTAGTGGTATAAGGAAGTAAAATCGAAACAAATAATTAAACAAAGTGCCAAAAGCGTTTAATATAAAGCAAATGAGCAAAATCTTTTGGCTACAGGAGAATATTAACAACACGTGGACATAAATCCCATAATATCTTATAAAACCACCGTAAAATTTTATTGTATTAAGTTTATGTTGTAGTTTCGTTCAAATAATTTTTCAATACATAACGAGCAATAAAATCCCACTCATAACATGAAATCAATGAAAATGAGCAATAAATCACAATAGAATTAGTTAATTTAATACTCAATTTTATGGAAGTTCGTATTTCCTTGACATCGAAATACAACCCTATAATGTTAGAACAACTTGCTTTAACTCCTTTCTTCAAAAATCCATCAAAAAGTATAATTTGCTATTGGCTTTCGTTATAGTATTATGTTGGCTTATCAACACCTCCGCATCAAGTGACATCAAACCAACCTCCGCTTCCTTTTTTCCGCCAACATAATTTGTGACGCTCACTTCATTTACTCCTATCACCCTCATCATAAACTATATTCAAAAACAACTCTCAGGTTGCCCATGCATGCTACAATTTTATGTTGAGATGGATATAGCAACTAAGACATCCATAAATTTTTCATATTTTTAAAGGCTCGTTAGAAATGAAAAGATACATCAACTACCTTCTAAAAACCGTTTGTGTTGAAAGTATGATGGAATGTAGAAAGAAAGAGATTAAAACGGATGTGTGGGTACCTACACGATCACCAATAACCTTCCGCTAACTCCTGTTTATAAACTAAAATGAGAATTGAACCTGATGTGAAAATCCAATGATGATGGTGGCGCTATTGTTACTGATAAGAGAAAACTACAGACTGGAGGGGAATTTGGCAATGTTGAATATACTATATAGCAAAATAAACTAGAGAATTATATAGCGCTCCATCCATGAAAAGATTTCATGTCTCCTATCAAATTTTATAGTCTCGTTGTACAAAGAACATAATGTGGCGATCTCATTGTCATTACTTTATGAATAATACGATAATAATGACTGAAATAATGGGGAAAGCTGGTTGTTTCTCATTTCCCAAGAATGCTTTTCATTCTGTAAACAAAAGAAAATGTGTTTCCAGCCAGATACTAACAAATAATGCTTGGAATAACAATGATTCAATCATGGGAAAAAGAAAATAAAATGAATTTCATTTCCCTTTCTTGACTTTCCTTGTTCATTTCAATTCTGGAATAATTCATAAGAAATAGTCTGATATACTCTTGAAGATGTACGATGTGAGTTCATAATTTGATTTGTATCAAAAAAAAGTTTATCAACATCAAAATTGTATTTCATAAACCATTCAAAGCCTAAATAAATCAATATCAACAACTCACACGGACTCTCGACAAACTAATTCAACCTTTCATCTAAATAGCTCTAGCTTTTATAGCTATCCAAGTAGGGAGTAGCAAAAATTTGAACAAAGAACAAACGAAATATATCGGCTATTGTCGGAAATTCTCGCAAGTTTTGGTCTTGTTTATGGTTTTACTGGAGAGCTGGTAGAGTTCGCCTCTTGTGACTTATCCAGAACTTTTGCAGAAATAGCTGGAATAAAGAAAACGATATTCTCTTTTGGATTTAAAATAATTATCTGGTAGCAATTCGGAATCTCTTCTACAATTACGCGATGTAAATTAAATCAAAAGAGTGGAAATGTGTATTTATATTATTTGAGAATTTTGAAATTAAACATGTGCAGTAATTGTGTAGCGTCCTATTGACCGATTGTGTTGAAGGAATTCATTCATTCATTCAATTCATTGAATAAATGCACAGCCTCGTCAGTTTCTGCTGAGTGTTGAACTTAGAATTTTCATAAAATCATTGACATAAAAAGCATCGGGTGTCGAAATAATAGATCAATTTCAATGAATAAAATTACAAATAAAACTTTATTAGATGCGGAAATAAAGTGAAGCTTATGGACTCTTGCGTTTTATTGTTCGTCGATCTAAAAGCGTTGTTTGGCTAAAAGCATCCTTTTAAGTAAGAGTAAAATAGTAAACTTTCCATTCACTTTACATTGCTGGAATGAAATATCCAACATTTCTCTGATAATGTATGCATATCACGAGTTTACACAAGAAATAAAAATGCAAAAAAGGTAATTGGGCACATCTGCCAAAATCATTTTCATTGCAGATTAGTATTAAACTAAGTATTTGAAAATAAAAGCGGAAACTACAGTTTAAATATTATGCTTTTCTGCTATTCAGGTGGGAAAACAACCTCCTTTCTCAACACTTTTACTTGAGAGAAACGTGTTTCTGTTTGGTGTTTTCTAGTATGTATGTTTTCAACAAAAAATAGCTAAATGTGTACTTTTTTTTACTTTTTAGCACAACTTGCTGAAAAAAAAATTTTCATAAAATGATTTAAAGGAAATTATTTGCGTTATGTATATCATGAACCGGATAAAAGCTGCTCTTCTTTTATCTTTCCATCTTTGTGATCTCCTATGACTGTATTTGCTTTGTATGGTTAATCTTTAGGTCTGTGGAGATCCCTTCCAAAATACAGCGCCTTTGTTGCTGCATTGCATAAATACATATTTTACATGTCTGAAATTCATAGTGAAGGTATTTTATATTGTGTCACGCTGGCGTAAAAAGCAAATAAATTTTCCTTTGTGCTAGTTTAATCCAAACATATGCCTGCGAGCCAACACCTCAACATATAAAATTATGTTTAGATGATTAGTTTCCATAAATATAACACCTATAACGTATTCCAGAAAGTAGGAGCAGAGTGTAATGACCGGAAAGTTATGAAATGTGAGCAGGGCATAATTAATATTTGTCATCATCCACAAATCTATTTACTTACCAACATGTTTACCTCACACAATTTATTTATTTCTAAACAGTTCTATTTTTCAGTATAATTAAATAAATGTTACTTATTTTACGATCATGTAAAGGAAAGCTTAATGTCCTCATTTGGAACTCTTTTAATTTTTCTTGTCATGTTTATTTACATAACTCACAAGAAATCGAAATTGCTTTTTTGGCTGTGAGCTAACGTGAGGAAGTAGAAAGGACACAAAAGACAAAATAGTAGCAAATTCCAAAAGAGATAAGGACCAGGAAGCGGACGTCAGTTAAATAAATAAATGGGCAAGATTGTTCCATTCTCACAAGAATGCCTAGACAGGCAGTAGATGTATTTACCATAGAATTCTACAATCTCTCGTTAACCATAATAGAAGGGAAGAGCAAACGAGGAACTTTTCTACTTCACAAAGTAAGGAGAAAAGATTGTCAAAACGTAGAGTGAGAGCAGGTTTGACAGCAGTTTGACATGAATCAGTTGTCTTAGATGCGTGTTCTTATTCAACGTATATCCTTAGCATTGGACCATTACCATCTCTAACAATTTTTAAGGATACCTCTCTAACCATTCCCTTAAATATATAAGCAAATATAAAAGTTTATAGATCAAGTGAAGCAGTAATGATATTGAACAAATACGTCTATATATGTACATACAAAAGGGGGACGTTGTTTCCCCCTCTCTGCCGATGTGGCAAAAAACTTATTTAACGTACTTACTGGCCCTATCCACCGCTTCTTCTGGGAATGATTCAGTTAGTTTGTTTGAAAGGTTTTTCCTTGGAAAGATCCAACTTATGTACACAAAAAGATATGCGTATGTTGATGCTTTCCTTCCCCAATTTTTTTCTTCTAGAATCAAGAATCGATCGTGGAAACGGTTTTCCTTTTCTCTCTTGTTGATAGCAAAAACGGGAGCTATAGTAGTGCCTGTTTCTTGAGACAATTGTATTACTCTCGGGAAGTTTCATATCCTCTTGCTATACCTATTATGGCGGAGAAAAGATACATTTTAAAAGATAGATCTGTTGAACAATGCAATGTATGTAACTTGTGAGTGAAAGTACTACACATGTACACTGATATATAACAATTCTCCTCTTATTTTTGCTTTTGCCACCGCATATAAAACCCAATATGCATTCTTGTAATTCTAATCGTGTATGGCCTGTGCCTCTTTTTCCTTAACTTTTCCCACCAACTTTTCACAATTTTCCTCAGATTCATCATAATAATATCGTATGGTATATCCTTTAGGAATAAAGTGGGTGCGCTCCTCACTTATTCCAATTGGTGTCGTTTGCCTCTTTCCTCAGTTTTAAACAAAACCACTTTTATACTGCTCAACTCGCCATTTCGCATGGATGGTTTTTTATTATGTGCATTGCTGTGATTACGACCATATTTCGTTGTACTGCTTTTTGCTCTTTCTTCTAGCTATAGCATATAATAATACTATTTTTTAAATAGAAAATTTACTCTGAAGAGATAGAAAGTAGGCAGAAAAGTGGATGAAAAGTTGAAGCTCTTGAAATTCCTGTAAATAAATGTATGAGCCCTGTGGATTTTCGTTTTTGCAGTATTTGCGAGTTTACTTACATCAATGCCAGAAGTTCTTTTAGTTTTCATGTAGGCTATATGACAATGATGATACTTTTATCTTTATTACCAAACTACTAAACGCTTGTTTTCGCTGTTGGATGGCAAACTAAATTTCTCAAAGAGAGAAATATGTCCGCCGGTGTTGCGTTGCTTTCAACCTCATACAGAGTTTCTGGAATTTACCTTTTTCTAAAGGAACAAAGAACTGTGAGAACGACGTTTAATAGTGAGGATGATGGTGAAAGTGTTGTTGTAGATGATGATGATGTAAAAGGTGATTTGCTAGAGAAGCATCATTTTCCTTTTCTATATTATACTTAAAAGAAGTGAGGTGATGATTGCATGAAAAGCTTCAAGCGGCTTCACAGTTTATGTGCATTAAAACTATGACAGGATGAATGAAGGTTTATAGTCATTAAATGATTAAATTTTAATAGCTGTATACTGTACAAAGGCACTCGACTAGATGTGTATGCATTAATAAGCATGTAAAAGATAATTACTGTTACCACCAATTTGTCTGTAAAATATTTGCTCATTAAGCTGTGTAAATTTACATATAAATATAGTCTTTCATACCACCTATTACACAATCGGTTATTATTGAAGCAGTCAAAAAAACTTTACTTTTAACTAACCTTCTAGTTACAGTTGAAGTACTCAATGAAGTGTTATTCGCATAAGTAATTTTGAATTGATTAAAGTTACGATACTTATTAGGTTAGCTAATGTTGTTTCATTAACCTCAAGGCGATTCTCTTTCATTTTCTAGCACATCTTCCTTTTAAGTTGATTCCTATAAAATATAAACCGTGTTTAAATCTAAAGAAGCATTGTAAGTATTAAATATTCATGTGAGTTCTAAATATAGAACGAGATATAACCTTCTCAGCAGCCATCTCCTCTTAAATGAAATTGTTTCTAGCTTTCCAAAAGAAATTTGTTATGCAAAACTTGCAAAGGAAATTTGATTCTCTTGTGTATGCCTTGCTTCTTGCTACTCCTTGTCTCCTCATTTAAAACGTGAAATGTCGACAGTTTTTGTCAGAGAATGAGACGAGCAACTTTCACTTTTCTCTTTCCATTATTCTCATTCCATCTCATCCACTTACCACATTTTCATTACTGTTTCGGTTTTACACATTTATTTTGTTAAACAATAGCCAACCATAAGTTATCATAGAAGAATCTGATGGAGGAATACATTGACCTTTGCAAATTTCTCCCAAAAGTGTGTGCAATAATCATGTACCCTTTATGGCTACCGTTATGTACTTACTTGTTAGAGAGGAACAACGGTCATGCATTGATTGAGTTATTGGAACATCCTTGATTCCTTGATAAGTTACTTCAAATATTTTTGAGAAACTCTTACAATACTATTTTTGCTAAATGATACCCTATTAAATGGTTGTATTTTTTAGATTTAGCAATTAATTTCTTCTAAAAAAGTTTAGCATTCTGACTTTATAGAGATCTTTCTTTTGTCATTTCACAGGAATGGCAATATTATTTGTATTAGTTGAATAATAAAGTTTAAGATTCTTCCTATTCAGTCATTTGAATACAATTAAAATTCGAAAAATGTGTAACGTACAAAGTTTCTACTTTAGCATAACTTCATTGTGCAACAAAATATAAGAGAGCAATAAAGAATGAAATAATTATAACCTTTCTCAGGAAATTCTTCATTTTGTAGACTTCTTTTCGTTTTACCTACTACGTCTAGAGTTACAGCAAGAAATGTTGGCGTTATCACTTTCTCTTTGTTTTCTTTTCGTTGGGATGATGAATTTCCAAATTGTGAAAGAAACAGTGGATGAGTGAGCAAGAGCAATTCGTGGAAAAGGCAGCATAAAATGGAAAGTGTTTTATTCCTAAAAGTAGCACGCGTAAAGAAAGAGATGCTTTTTACTTTCTCTTTTATTTTATTTCCTCTCCCAACGTTTTCTCTATACCTTGAACAAAAGAAGGTAGAAAGAGGTTTTCATCCTCTTTGTGAAATTAGCAATTTATGAATCAAAACTCTATTCACTTGAAGATGCTTAACTTTTAGACATTAATTTAACTATCGACTGATATTTTCAAAGGTATATTGAGAATATTATATTCTAAATATATATACTTATGTGATTCACTCTTTTTAATTGATCCAAATACAGTACTTGTCAGTGTTTTATAATAGTTGTAACTCATCGTCAATTCTACTAAATTATTTTATTCAATTTTTTGTACGACCAAGTGGAACATTTTCATAAGATTGATCTGAGGGGTTTTTGGCAAAGCACAAACAATGGCTAAAATAATGATTTCTAAATCCAGCTACTTTCACTGGCTAATGTGCAGCAATCTATTTCTGCAAAACTGTAAAATAAGAAAAGAATGTAAAGGAAAGAGATTGAGAGATAGAGTCATTTAGCAAACTTCTCATCCTGTTTAACTATTAGGGGTTTTACTGGCGTGTAATTTCTCAGATTCCATTATTGGATTAACAGGTGAATTGTTGTTGCTGTAAAAGGTAGTTTAGCTACTCATTCAAACATGATTCCTATTGCAATAGTACAAAGCGAGTGTGTAGGTAGGCAAAAAGTATTTATTATATGAGAAAAATATCATGAATGCCAAGAATGCCTTTATGACTCATGAAAAACGGCAGTTCAGTGAAATATGTATGAAGTAGACAGATTATCAGAACACAGTGCCATTTATTCTCACTCCGTTTTCGTTCCTATTTTCTTAAATATATCCCTGAATAGAGAAAAGAAGAAAAGTTTCGACCAAAATAAATAAAAAGAGAGGTGTTGTTTTGGTATTAGGTACATTGTAGGAAATTCAAAGGCTTGTTTTGTTCCGATAGCACATCCTGTCAGCCAAATTGTGGTAGCCAGATAGTTGCAAGGAGAAAGCAAAAAGTTTTAAAAAATTTTATAAGAATTTGTGTAGCAATGAAGCAGAAATAGTAGAAATGGTAGGTACTTAAGGACGTGTATTATGTTGGTATTGGATAACTCATTTGGGAGAAAATAAAACCTGTTACTTTGTCTCGATTAGACAGCTACTTAAAGAAAGTGGCTTTTCTGGATATTTTGAAGTTAGCAGAATGAACATAGTATCAAAAGAAAGTTTTGGTCGATAAGTAACATTTTTATGATATTGCCCCTATCCATGTTCGACTTTTAAGATAATTTCAGCTAGAGACGATCCACTATCAGTTTTTAGAGAGAATGTGCTGTCTTTAAGGGAAATGTTAGAATTGCAATATTCTTTTCATTGGGGTTAAGCTTAAACATTAGACTTTTGGAACCTACTAATTTTTAAACAAACGTTTGTTGTACACGTATTAATTACTA
>JAHZNK010000739.1:0-13035 GCA_027744615.1 Lepidocyrtus cf. nigrosetosus NNG-2020 | reverse complement strand
TTCCTGTGTACCCTGCAACCAGTCGGTAAGGGATCCTACCCATGGAAAATGTTCGTAGGACCTCGTAAAGTGTTTTTAAAGTGGTGACCTTCACCCACTGTTCTGCTGGACTGTCATCATCATCATTAGCAGAAGTACTATTCGAAGTAGAGCGCAAGTACAAATTCCTTGGCATTTGAATCAGTTCCATTTTTTCTGATTCATCTTTCGACTTTTTACGTTCGCGCAAAGGGCATTTGTAGGTGTCCTGATGAGGAATAAACAAAACTGTAGAAATTGAATTAATTTTCATTTGACTTAAAATAACTTTTGTTTCAATTTACTTCGATATCTGTGCATTTAAAGTTGATTTTCTCGGATGGATTTGTTGATAAGGATTTGAACGCATCAATGATTGGTCGGTATCCTGTACATCTGCAAATATTTCCGTCGAAGGAATACTCAACGTCTCCTGGGGTAAATCGAGGATTGGATTGAGCAATGCTGGAAAAATAATCACATTTATTGATCAAATAATGCATGATGGAATATTTTAATCAAACAACTCTTTATTGCCTGTGCATGCTCATGACAAATCCAGGTGAACAGAATCCACATTGTGTTCCGTAATATTCAACAAGACGCTCCTGAATTGAATTGTAGCCAGCACGAGCATTTCCCAAAGCTTCCACAGTTGTGATTTCAAAGCCATCACAGGCAAAAACCGGAAGTAAGCACTTTAAAGGAAAATACCGTTTTACGAGAATTAACCTAACGTTTTATTATTAAAAATAATTTCAATTCTTACAGAGTTTGCAGATCTGATTTCACTCTCCCCCGTTGCAGCATTTGTTGATTTGACAGACACCTATATATAAAAACGGGCTAGATTTAACCAATCGTAATCGAACTGGAGAATATTTTTAATTGAAATTAAGTCACTCAACTATACAGGCTCCACAGCCTCCTTCTCTGCACATGTACTTGCTGCCTGTCAGTCCAATTTTATCCCTCAAGTAATCAATGAGAAGATACTGCGGTCCAATGTCCGGATCACAACCATTTGTTTTCACTATATGTTCTTTCCCATTTATAAAAAATGTGATAAAATCCTGACGAAAATCCGCCAGTTTCACATCTTCCATTTGGCTTTGTTCAGCCCCCATATTCAAGTTCTGAATAAGAAAATGTCAATTGCAACAAAACGCAAAAACAATTTCTTCTAGACATGGACTCAATGACTTTTAAACTGATCCGAAGGACGGACGTGTTTTGTGCTCAAAGCTGGCAATTCTAATCTTTCATCTAATTTGTAGAAACATCAACATTCCTTTTTATTAAACGAGTTATATTAGGAACCCCACAGAACAGCGAAATAATTTTTAGTATTTGGATTTTGGATATATGAATGACGTATTACATGTAGCATGTTATTTCAAATCTCGTTCTCCCCTTAAATATTGTTTATCATTTTACCCATTTTCTTAAAAGGTTATCAACATTTCTATTCATTTATTGCGTTAATGATATATTCTGCCCGCAACAGTTTTTGAACCAATAAAAGTTTTTCAAGTGGAACATCTAAACCGGAGTCGGGCTATTCAGACAGTCATGCTTCACAACCTTAACACCATGATGGTAACAACTTCTGAAACTTCCCACAAGATCATATCTGTAATATTAGTTTTTTGATATATGATAAACACTGACTAGTCAGCTTACAAAGCCATACCTTTTAGACCTACCCCATCCATCTTTCATTTCTTGAATATTTTTTTTCAAAAAATTACCTAAACTAAATGAAGGAAACAGATTAGCACATTAGCACAAAGGAATAGAATATTAATACTTTTAAAAGAAATTGCAGAAGACGAAGACCGCATAAATGCAACCAGGCGAGACAAAAAATATGCCAGGCCAGAATAAATCAAGATGTAAAGTAGATGGAAAGTTTATTGGGCGATGTGAAACGGGTCCCATGTTGGTTTTGGTTGAACATAAACAGAAGACCGAATAGATAACCAACTAACCGTGCTTATTTGTGTATGCAAGCTCCAACAATAACAAGCAAAACAATTCGCAGGCCCTGACAATGACGATTATATTTAACATAGCAACATATTTTGGTAATGTTTGCTTAAAAATGAGATGAGGAATGAATCAACTGCTCTAATTAGAAAAAAATTGTTTTCAATTGTTAATTAATCTTTTTAAAATCATATTCAAGTATGAAATAAGCGCTTCCACTATCCACAGATTCCACATTAAATTAATTTAATAATGAATAAACTAATTTGGAGGTAGAAAATCCAATAGTTTACCAATTAAAATAGGTCAAGTCTCATACTGCCCCACTAAAGAGTAGAACACTTATAGCTTAAGCTTCGCGTCACGTATGAGATGGGTGATGATAAAGGGAAAGGAAAGGATGAAGGGAAAGATAAGAAGAAACCTCCAAGTAAGAATAAGTTTGTAACGATAAGCAAAGATGAACCAAAAAAGGAAGAATCCACACATGAAATTCCCTCAAAACATTCGAATCCGCAACAACAACAACAACCTCAACAGCAGCAATTAAAGGCATCCTCGTTAACTGAAGTACAGCCACAGCCAGCAAAGTCGGAAATAACACAAACATCTTCGTTAAATGGGCAAAAGTTTCCTGTCCCAGCGATCATTCGGTTTAGCACAGGAAGTGCGAGTGGCTTTGGTGCCTCATCCACAGGATCGAGACAATCTGCAGGAGGTCCAGTCCCACTGCTTCTAGCAAATCCACCTCCTCAAGTAGTACGAACATATTCTGGAAGACATCGTCAATCCGGTTTGTTTTCCAAGGATGATTTAAGCATCGATGTTAGTCTCACCGCTTCCGAGAAATTCCAACAGTTTGGACATGGAGGAAGTGCAAATTACCTTCTTGGAATTACATCAGCTAGCTCAGGAGGAGGGGAAGGAAGGGACGAGAAGCGTCATCCTCGTTCAATGGCTGGAAGCTCCATAGGCTCTAGTAGTATAGGGAGTGAGTTGTTTGTAGATGGGCTTAACGCAGAGGGAAGAAAGCATCTTTATAAACCGTTTCGAAGAAAATGGAGAAGATTCCGGAGGAAATATAAAGGATGTTTGTTTGCCCTCATCAGTAGTCTGACTAGCTCACTTGCATCTTATTTCGTCAAGAGTTTAACCAAAGGAAAGGGATATCAATACAATCCAGCTTACTGTTTACTCTGGAGATATTTTGGAGTTCTTTTCCCAGGACTTTTTATTGTCATATATTACCGATTTATTCAAAAGGAAATGGTATTTGATACTGTGTGGCCCCTTAAAAAGAGAGAAAATGTCAAGCGATTTTTCTTATCAAATGCCAGAGCAATTGTGGATGTAGTCGCCGTATTTCTCAACTATCAAGCTTTTCAATATCTGCTTCAATCGGAAACTTCGACGATCCTCAATAGCAAACGTATGTAAGTAAAAATGAAAATCGAACATGTCTTTGCATTAGATAAAGTTAAGAAAGAATTTTTAGTAGTTACGTATATTTGTTTACAGCAATTGTAGTGCAGTTGCTAGCCCATTATACATTAGGAGAACCTTGGGGAGTAGTTCCAATAGTGATGTCATTTATAGCAGCGCTTGGAGTCGTGGTCATGTCCAAACCTCCCTTTCTTCAGCCTCAGGAAAATTCAGCCAACACACATGAAAATTTCATTAAAGAACGATTTGTAAGCCAACAATTATCCATCTAAGCCCATTTTTGCAGTTTTATAAGAGAAAGTGTTCCATAAATCATTACATATTAATTATCTTTCCTTTACAGCCTGGAATCATGTATTCCATTTCGAGCATGATTCTATCGTCGGTGGTGTACTGCATCCTACGTTATCTCAAAGACGTTCACTATTCTGTTTTCTCTTTATTTATTGGCACCGCTGGACTAATCTTTGGACTAGGCATGACTTTCGGACTGCATGCATTTGTTATACCGAACAATGGGCGGGACTGGGCTTATTTTAGTGCAGTAGCAGTCCTCGTTTGCTTCAGTTCCATTTCCATTGTAATTGCCTTGCAAAATGAGGAGGCATTCGTGGTGTCACTTGTGAGGAGTTGCGATGTAATCTTCAGCTTCATATGGGAAATGTGCATTGATCAAAAGTTTCCAGATTGGTATGGAGGAGCAGGCGGAAGCATCGTTATGTTTTGTGTATTTGTCATTTTCTTCAGAAAGTACCTAACGCATCAGGATCCGGAGAGTAAAATTTATAAACGGTTTGAGTTTCTCACCAAATAGGAAGGAACGCTGTTATTTATACAACAAACATTGTTGGCTCCAGTTATCAAATGATGATAAGCGCAAAAAATTTGCAAGTATGAATAAATGACTATACATCTGAGACCTGATGTCAATTTTTGGAAATTCATTAATCTTGTCAATCAATTTATTTCAAAAAGCATTTAAACATTTATGGGACTGCATCTTTCTCTACTACTATAATTTTACAATTCTATGCAAATTCAGTTCCAGAATTTTTTGAGTCCGTTGAGCTTGACGTTATTTTAATTTTATCCTTGTCTTTATTATCAATAGCAATTTGTGCATCCTCCTTTTGTTCCAAAATCTTCCTAGATAATTCATCTCCTTCCAACCGCATCTGTTCCATTTTTCCTTCGTAGTCAATCCCAATAACTTGCAAGTTTGGATTATGTTCCTCTAACAATGCGCTTACAATTTCAAGATTTTCTAAATGAGGCATATTTTCTACACGAATGGCTTTCAAATTCCTGTAAAATTAAAATATAAGTTCAATAAAATTATAATAGTGAAAGTTGTCACTCAGTCACTCAACGAATGAAACTACTGAATTCATGTGGGCCAAAATTACCTGCATCGATGTAAAGTACCGATTCCCCGGTCAGTGACAAGTTTGCACCCACTTACGTCTATATATTCGAGCGATTCATGGAACAATCTTGCAATTCTATCCAAACACCAGTCATCAACGTGAGGTTGATCTCGCAATGATAACCACTTCAGGTAGTTTATGTTTTCTGGTCACAAAAGTACAATTTAACATGTATTAAAACTTCTCGGCCACAAGATTTGTTAAGGCCATAAATATTATGATGGTAGCCTACCAAAATTAACTAGTCCTTCAAAATAAAGTTCAAATTTATTCAAATCTAATGCTTCAACACGAAATCTAGGGTCGTATTTTGTGGGCAATGTACATAGCTCAAATTTCATAACCGGAAGGTCTTCCTCGGGTACTCCCTCTTTGGCATCTTTGCGATAAGTTGAAATCCAATTGTCCTGTCCCAAAAACTTGACTCTTCCACCGTTTGCCACTATCATATGCGCTATAGCAAGGTCATTCCCTAGAATTCGGTTCCTTTTAGGATTGTACCTGGAAGAAGAAAAAATACAAAAACGAGTTCAAATAGAAATTAATAGAATTAGAGCCTCCAAAGGAGAAAGCTTTCAAATAAAATTATCTACACACTCTTGATTCCTAATAGCTAGTTTTCGCTTGTAATAGTCCAAAACTCGTTGTATAGCCGCCGGTCGAATGTCAATATCTTGCTGAAGAAAAACCATTTGATCTGTCCGATTTTTCTGATCAATATGTTTATTAATCTCAAAAAAACTTTCAGTTTCACCAAGACGGTCCAATAATGGAGGTCTGTTTTTCAAAATCAATGAACCTTTATACTCCTTTTCCTCCATTATCAGAATTTCTTGACGGTGACGAGGGTTCAGAGAGTGAGTTAAAGAATAGGACTGCGCTTCCGCTACTTCTTGACTAGCTTTATGAAGTTTTAACCTCGTGGCTTCATCAACCTCTCGAATATCAACTCCAGAAAAAACTGGGAGCGATTCTGGAACAGTAATTTCCGGTTTAGTTATCGCAGTTGCAGGTTTTGGAGGAGGTGGGGCTGTCGCAGGCGCTTGTGTTGTTGCTACCGCAGGCATTGTAGATTTATTTATTGGAGTTTTAGAACTAAACTGTTTAACATTATAACTTCCAAACCGGATGGAAGATGTTGGAAACTGGGTACTGGAACGGCGACATTTTAAACAAGCATTAACTGCGCTCCAGTGATTTAACAGGTTTCCTTTAGGAAAGGAAGCCATTTTAAAAATGGATCACTCCAACACTGTTAAAAACCACTTAATTAACTCAATTAACTTTAATTAAGTTGATAATTAAAATATATTTTAATCTTGTTGTTTGTGAGAGTGCATTTAAAACGTGCTTTTTTCTTCAAAATCACCTGATTCTGTTCAAAACATTGCCATACAATAGACACAGAGAAAGGGGCACATTTACAAAGTATGTAGTACAATATGAACCGGGGCAAAATATTTTGGGCGGTAAATTTGAAATCAGTGTATTTAGTAGTACTAGTATTAAGTTCACTTGACAAGTAAACATAAAAAGCAGGTGAATTGAGTGCATCTGTTCGGTCATATGCTTTGGAATTCCTAAGCGCTTNGTTCACTTGACAAGTAAACATAAAAAGCAGGTGAATTGAGTGCATCTGTTCGGTCATATGCTTTGGAATTTCTAAGCGCTTTTGACTCGTCATCAAAACTTGAGCTCTTCTCAAGGGATCCATGTGGATTTGTTTACTTCCAAAATTAATTACTGCAATTATCTTTTAATTAGTGGACAATTAACTTTCTAAATTAAGCCAGTTACTGAAATGTGAAATTAATTTAATACCGGATAACGGACTTTGACTTGTGCATGGATGATTGTGAAATGTCTAAAATGTCAAAATAGTGAAATGTTAAACCGTGTTTGGATCTTGACAGTTTGGTTAATTATTTAATGCAGTTAATTATAAGTTAATTATCAAAGAAATCTGGACGGCTGCGAATTGAATGACATTTGGAGACGCGTGGAAAGCATACCAAACCATACCAAATGAGGACACAAAGGATAAGTGCCAGTGGAATCATCAAACTTTTCTAATATCTAAAAGACGAGGATATTTTTAGGCGTTCATCATGTCATGGCTTGGAGAAAGCTTTACGAATTTAAAAGGGCAGATTAGTAACTTTACAAAGGAGGTTTTGGCAGAAACACCGGAAGAAAATGAGGGTAAGGGAGGTTATCTCTGTAATTTGTGTGTGTTTCAGTATGTGAAGATAATAATTGCGTCACAAAAAATCATTATTTTTTTAGAATTTGTGGATGCTGAGCGATTAAAAGCTTATAAGACCAGGATTGTGGAGTTGGAAGCCTTGTGCTCTCAGCGGGATGAAGAGGTAAAATAGATTTGATGGATTGAAGTATAGTATACCGCATGCAAACTGTAATTACTGTTTATGTTTCTTGTTTTTCACAGATTGAACAATTAAAACAAGCAGCTGTGGAGTATATTGAGAAATCGGACACTCTTGAAGAACAGAATAAGGCTTTAGTGGATTCTTATCAAAAGTTGCTACAAAACAAAGACGTAAGAAACCGGATATTATGCATAATGTGGATATTTTAAATTGTCATAAATGAGCTGTCACCATTCTCTAATTTTAATTTCAGGATAAAAATAACGAGCTCCAGGAAATTATAAATCAACTAAAACAGGTCAGCAAAAGGATTTTTGAATTTTTTATGAATATTTAAAATGTATTTGTAATTTGGACTTCTACAAAACGCTTTTATGAATTAGCGGTATTATTACTTTTGTAAGTTGCTGTATCTGTATGATGCTTTTAATGGGGCTACAAAACGTTGTAAAGTTTGACGGCTAACTTATTCCTCGAGAATAGAGAAAAATACAACAACAGTAAGGCACGCTGGTCACTGATCAGTAATAACTATTTTAAATGTTAATCTTAATACGCCATTATTGACCGGTATTATATCAAATAAACACTTGACAAATCATCAATATAAACTTACATTAAAAATGTAGTACAAAACTCAAATCCGAATTAGGAATTAGATGTAAATTGTAAATCCGATTTACTAAAAATAGCTTTGAGGTATTTGTTTAAAAGCACTGCTGCTGTTGACGGGATTCATAGTGAAGATGGAGCTGAAAACGGCATTTAAGGTCGTTTCCTTTTACTCGCGCTAGTTCTCCTTTGTTTGAAAATTTATTTCAAATTCAATTTTTTACCCAAAAAGTAGTTTCCAATCTGTATGATAACAAAAAATTAAACTAATTTGCAATTTGTAGTAAATCTCATGTTGCCCCGTTATGCAATTAACTTGACAAAAGGAATCATGACTTCATTATCCAATTTGTATGATTTTTGATCAAGTTAGCTGAGCTTATTACGTGTTTGCAAAAATTGGGTGCAAACCAATGTTTGAAAGTTATTAAAATGAGCAAAATGTAAAAACCTCAAGCGATTGTTGCAATAGCAAACAAAAGTTGTGACAATAATACGCAAAGTATACATTCTTTTACTAGAGAAACTGAATAGATATTTGGCAACTTTTTTCCACTTTCTTTACCTCCTCTTTACGGATAATGTGCCTTAGTATCTTTTCTCTCACTTTTGAAGCATTTTCTTTTGCTCACTCTAAAAGAAAAGTGGAAACAGACAAATGAAGGCAATACAGTGAATGTGCTATGTGATGGTGGATAATAAAACGGAAAAAGGTAGAAAATGTTGCCAGCAAGCTACTTACTCCATTCCATCGTTGAAACTGGATAGTTTGCATAAAGAACTTTTCCAAAATGTAATTGCATTGTGTTTGTATGTGAAAGAAAATGGTAATGGGGCTGTTGTAGAAATGTGAATAAGGAAAACTTTTGGGGATTTTTTTTTGTAAAAAATGAAAACTCTTCGTCTTCAATGTAGCTTTTATCTACTCTTTCATGGCATTGCTTACTTTCTACAACAATCTACTCTCTCTGAAGCCACACACTGCGAAAAAAGCGGATAGTGTGGATATACCTGGGCAGGTTTTTTAATATTCTCAGGCTATTACATATTCTTTTATGTTAGTAAGAAAAATTGCTTGATAATGCAGAAAAAGGGAAGGAAAATAATATAGCACAGGTATTTAGATGGAAGAAAAGAAGAAAAAACTGTTTTTGTTGTTTTCTACTACTACAAACTGAAGTTGCTCAGTTTGCTGCGTGTGGCGAGCTGGAAGTGGAATGTTTATCTGAGAGAGAAAAGGACCTGGTTGAGCTTAGGAATTGAAACGAATTAGAAAGTCGTGCCAGTTCCAACGTCAAACAAGGATGGTGGTCTTTTCTAAAGGAAATGTAATTCGTAGTCTACCTTACACCGGCTGCTGCATTTGTTTCAAGAAAAAAATAAAGAATGGCAAGAAGAAACTTTCTTCTTATTTTTTGGTGATATAAAGAAATAGTTCGTAGGCAAGGTTGAGATGGAGAATAGTATGGCATGACTTGGTTCGAAACAAGATGTATTAGTCAGGTAGAAAAATAGGGTAAGCAAAATATTTTCTCGTTAGTTAGCTCAATCCAGTACTTTTAGTTTTTTTTCGAGAGCTGAAGAGGAATCAAAGGAAGTTAAAAGAAATTCTTGGTAGATTTAGTTTAGCAGAGAGAGGATAAATGAAATTTGGAAAGTAATAAGTTAAAGATAGGAAAACCGTATTTATGATGCTCATAAAATAACTAGAATTTGATTTTACAGAACAGACTCAATTGGCACACACAGGTGACCTGAAAATATATTTTAGGTTCAATAAATCTATCTATATTGCAAAAAGTAATGAATTTCCTTAGTTTTTGGGTAAAAATTATGTCGGTTTTTCAAAAAAGTAACAAATAAGGAAATATACCTTTTTAAAAATGTTGCTAAACTTAACATAATTTGACAAATATTAAGCAGGATGTTTTATCTGTCGTTCCCACTTACCAGAATTTTGCTCCTCTGATTGAATATTTGAGTAATACGTTTATCTCATTTCAAAACTCCTTCTTGTACTAATAATATGAAAATGAGGAAATGTCGTTTATTGTTTGGAAACAGGCGTGACTTCCGTTTGCATGCATTTTAATGATTTCCCCTCTCTTTCTTCTCTGTTCAGCAGTCATCATAAAACCCTTCTAAACATTTAATCATATTAGTTTATGACAACTTTTTTTTGTCGAGGGGTTATTGTCTCCTTTTGAATTGAAACCAGCTTTAAAGGTTTTTCCATTTCAATTTGACAATTGTATTTTAGACAGCAAGTGAAACAGTTGCTTTCAAATTACTAATTGAACGAAACGAGCTGGTTTAACAATTCAGCAGAAAAGCAATTTGTTAAAAGTATAAAAAATTAAGGTTGGCGTATGTTGAAATATTTTAAACTGATCCAATAATTGAAAGAGTTTAAACCACGTAATTTCTGTATAATCAGATTAAAGTGCATGTTTTTATCAAAAACGAAAAATATATTTGGCTTGAATTCGATGATGCTGTGTATTTTGGAGTTGCAACTTTGGAGTAGCTGAACCCATAAAGAATAACTTAAATTTGCTATGCTTATAAATAAATGCGTTCATTTCCAGTCATCCTTTATGACTAGTCACGCACATTTGTACTTTGTAACGTATATTTTTTCCCTTGTTCCTCTCTCTCATCTCATGAAACAAGAAGACAACCATACATTGCACAGGTGAAGGAAGGGTAAACCCTATTATAGTTTCTATTCTATTATACTCCTGGTTCTTGTGACGAGATGAAAAATTAGGAAACATAATTCCTCCGTCAAATAATAATAGTTTTATTCATATGTTTAGCTATTTAAATATGCATTATGCAGCAGGTTTTCGGTCATCTCACCCTCTCTCCCCAATTTTTTTTGGATTATGTTCTCGTTGACTAACTCGAGTTGCACAACACCGCACTAAACCACCAAGGCAGACGTCTCAAGAGATTGGTTTTTACTTTTTAGAAAGAATTTTAGCTAGAAAAAGTACCTAAAATGTATTGCTATTACCTTATTATTATTATCCTTAAAAACCTGTCCAGGTATAAAAACAACGGAAATCTTCAAAGCGCACGCAAGTACTCTTGTGAATGAAGCTTCCTTTCATAACTGTTTTGTTTTTCTTACTTCTTTAGAGACGAGATGTATGAAAGTCAGAAGAGGTAAGGACAAGCCATAAAGTGCAGCAGCACTTCATCTAAAAATTGAGGAAAATTACCCATTTTCCCACCTTGTTTCTTTTTTAAGCGAAAACGAAACTTTGTTTAAGCTTGACTGGTTAAAAAAGTTACGGGGAAAAATAGGAATGATAAAAGTTATGAAGGACTATAAGAACTACATTGTTTTGAAATCAAACAGAGAAAGTGTTTCCAAACTCGACACGTGAATGAGCTATATAGAGAGAGTAGAGAGAAGAGTGAATGAGAGAAAAATGATATAGGAACAGCATTAACTAAATGGAACTAAAACTTTTTCTTTTTATTATATATTTTCCATGATTTAAAAATAACTAAACGTTCGTTATACAATTTTTATAAACAAAAAAGGGGAAAAGAAAAAGACAGGTAGCTTGTGAAATAGTTTTTGGCATGAAGGCATGACTATGACATGTTTTTTGCTTTTCCTCTTTCGTGTGAAGCTTATCAATAAAATGTCTTAGCTTTCGTATTGATAGTAGAGGGAAAATAAATATGTAATCTACTCACACTTTTTTCAAGAGAATTTACCTGAGTTTTTACCACCCAACTTTTTCACTGTTTGGAATGGGATGAAAAATGGAGAGATTCTCAGGATTTCATATTCTTGTTCTGTCTATATGTATTTTACAACACCGTTTATCTATGAGCATTCCTGCTTTTCTTTTATCCGGAATGAATTCTGTTAGCCAGCTAAATAGAAAATTTGGAGAAACGTTGCTGGAGAGAGATCGTGTATATTTCTATTTCATCTTTTTTACACGCCATTCGGTAACAGTCCTGTTGTTTGCTCTCCCAATCATATCGTATAAGCGAGAAAGTGAAAACCGGTCGTCTATTGACGTTTTTAGTCTTCTCGTTTTCATATTATAAGAGATTGAAATGATATTTCTTCTTTAGTTACTCAACTAGAATGATGAAGATGATGATGAATAGATATTATTGTACACAACTGTTGTAGTAACACCATGAGCTCAGCCAGCATATCTTTAGACAGACAGAATGAGAAAAAAAGAGTGAGAGTGAGTGAAGCTTACTTGATTTTTTATGTACCACTCTTTTCTAAAAAATACTTCATAGCGTGCTGCTGCTGCTGTTGTTTCTTTTTTATTCTGCTGTTGATATTGATGGTGGAGTAAAAGAGAAAAGAAAACGGGGAAAAAAGTACATGGACGAGCTTGAGCTGCGTGGTTGTTGTGTGTGACTATGTTAAAGGTGGTAGGTAAGTGCTCTGGTGCTTGTTTGGAGCTCTTGTTAGTTGTGGTTTGATCCTGATCATAGCTGGTTGTTTCCACACACTTCTGTCGTGGCGTCTTCTCTTGTTCTTCTACCTGCAACGTCCTAGTCCATCCTCCCATTTGAAGAATTTTAATAAGACGAGGAAACAGGTTCTCTTCTTGTGCGAACAAATTAGGAGGCTAGACGGTTGCGGTTTCATAGATTGGTTTTCCTTGCCACTACCATCTCCACCATTCACCAGGCCTGCTAACCAATTGGAGCGGCACCAATAGTGGCAATCTTTAGAATTGATCTTCATCAGCATCATCATCTTGTCAGCTTTGATATTTTGTAAGTGCTTTAATATCTATTTCCTATTTAGTATATGCCTATAGATCTTTGCTCATACATTTTCACTCAATAGTACCTGTGAAAAGAAAATTATTCAGAAAAAGAATTCCAATTTACTAGTGCGAGCCAGTAAATGGCTTCTCATTATCATATTATTATCATCAGTCGCATTACTAACCTGCAAGAAAGCAATCTCATTGGGGCTATTTCACCACAATGTCAAATGTATAGGCATTCATTCTACTTTTAAAAACTCCAGTTCATAAAGCAGTACAAAATTATAATTAGAAATGTAATTAAATTATTCATCATATAAATCAAAGTAAAAAGTCAGTTATCTAAAATCCTGCTTTTGAAGAAGATTCCTTTTAATTGATTGTTGT
>JAHZNK010000738.1:0-12997 GCA_027744615.1 Lepidocyrtus cf. nigrosetosus NNG-2020 | reverse complement strand
ACACCAAAGCCATATTCACTTTTCTGTGGATCCCAAAGGCATACTCAAATGGCATTATTGCGTTGCATTAAAGCCAAGAGCAGCACATACTAGTAGCTGAACGGTAACGACTTTTTATACTATTTTACCTATCAGACTATTCAAGCCTTTTTAAGTCACTTTCTTCTTTCTATAACATCCCACGCTACTTTCTAAATTCACTTTCCAATCCCACCGGGAACTATTTTTCTCGTCTTCTATTTAACAGCAATTCTTTTAAACTGACTTTTAAAATTAACCTACACATACCTGTTTTTGCATATAGTCTATATATGCAAAGACAGATTTCTATAACTTAATTTTTTCAATGAAAATCTCATCTATCTTTGAAATTTTATCTTAGCACAAAATTAATCTCTACGACTTTAATCTTCACATGAGAGCAAACACCTGTTATTCCATCTATATGATACGGTTCCAATAAAATCCTACACTTTTTCTGCTTCAATATGCTTTCCCTTTGACCATGTCGAGCCAAAAAAATTTCAAGGGCAATTGCAAAAGAGACTGTATATTCATATAGTCTCAATTTGTCGTTGTATTTCTTTGAACTATCCTAAATTTCATGCAGTCAATTCAAAGTTTCCTGATCAAACGTAAACAGGAATTATTCATAAAACCGTGAAATACTATTTAAAAGAATGATGACACGAGAAGGTTAAAGTAAAAAATGCAAAATAGCATTCTATTATCTGTTCTTTCACTCATTTCTTTTTTCTTTCAGTTAAATTCCAGCTCAATTCTGCATATAAACGCGTATAAAACTGCAAGATCATGAAGGTCAAAAATCTACAAAAACGACTTTGCAAATTAAAAGGATTTTTCAACAAACGAAATTTAAATACGAAAGGATTCTCTGTAGTCTAGCTAGTCTACAGCTAGTAGAACTCATTATTAAAAATTGTTCATAAATGAAAATAAATCTGTCGTCTCTTTCGAATATCATCATATCAGAAGCTCTATCTACATATCTCTATTTCACTACCTACGTGGAAATTCCAGGAAAAATAAGAATAAAAGCGAGAGATTGGATAAAAAGAATAGAATGGGAAAGAGAAAAAGGTTTGAGGGGAATTGTAATAACCGTGCTAGTAGAATAGACTACTTGCTCTACCGTTCGTAACGCTATATCGTAAGTATAAAATAAGAAAAGTACAAAGAATAAAGGAAAAAATATGGTTTTGAAGGGAAAATGGAAGATAGCGGAGAAAGGAAAGAAAGTGGAATGAAATAAAATTGAAATGACAATATAATAACGCAGTGTCATATATTGCCTGCAGTAGTGTATCCCATCATATCAAAAAATGTATAAAACTATACGCCTTTTTGTCCTCGAAGTAGAATTAAAGAGGGAAAGCGATAAAGAGATGAAAAAAGTGGATTTTGAAATTTTATATACACAAATATATAGATTCACTTATGTCATATAGTCGTTTGAATTTGGAAAATGATGCACACGCTTCACTGCTAAAAACTTTCATTCTATGCAAATTAATTCCTGTTGGAAGAGCTCTTTACAATAAAAAGAGAGAGAAAGACGAGAAAAGTGCCTATTGTGCCCCTCCACAGTAAAGGGAGTCCACATGTAGTAGCAAGCAGCAGCAAGTTTACTATGAAAGTTGTAGTAAGCAACATGAAAATATTTCACCTGTGGAAGAAACCCTCCAGTTTTTATAGCTTAGGTGAAGGTGAAATACTAAAAGAGTTTTTAAAAGAATGTATGCCATGAAAAGAAGTAACGGAAAGTGTACACAGCGGTTATTATTATTAGTGGGTATGGTTTATTACGCTTGACTACCCGTCACATTTTATTAAAAGAAAATTTTATCTTGTGAGCATTCGTTCATATTATCTTTGCATTATTCCTGCGACAAATGCTTTAAAAGTGTTTTCAAAAGGAATCAAAGTGGAAATAACCCGGAAATTGTTTTTATCCACCGAAAATAATGCAAGTCCTGGTAAATTTACTGTCATTTGGATACGATTCTGTAATATAAACTTCAAAAAATTATTATTTTTTGTTACAAGCCACATTCAATTTCTAATCAATAGTTTATATGGAAATCTTTTTTATTCCGTGTTTATCCTGCACTCGACTTTGAATAGATATTTTAAAACTGCCCTGCCTGGAAAAATAAAATTCGATGAGAAACTCTCCCAAAAACAGTGAGTGGGCATGAGAATCGCATATTTTTGTTTGCAGAGTTATTAAGAACTAAAAAAGAGGACGTTCCAAGAGACACTCATTCCTTGCTGGAATATGACTAGCTTTTATTTCTAAGAATGTCATAGAGAACGGGAATCACGACTTTTTCCGTCTGAATTTCTATCTCCTTGTTTTTTTTCTTTTCTTATAGATCCATTTTTTGAAGAAGTCATTTCTTTCAACGATAGTATTTGCAGCACCAAACATCAAAATCCATTAAATTCTCATTGAAAGAAAAAGCGGAGATTCTGATTACGTCGTGATTTATATTTTGCCAGCTACCTAATCCAAATTATTGTGATGTAATTTTGATCTCTTCTACAGCTTTTTTCACTCTCAATATGATCAAATTATCAGAGACAAAAATGAAAAGAAATGAAAAGATGCTCTCCTTTTCACTTATTTCCCATAAACCTATCAACAACACTACGTCAAAATATGATAACCATTTCCATGATAATCACACACGTTTGACTTGATCACGTATTTCCCCTTGCATTTTTATCATTATTTACAATTTTTCTATTCCATTCGCTCAGCTTTTACTTAAAATAATAATCTTTTTAAATTACCTTTCAACGACAAATGTGTTGGCATATTCTGTAAAAGGAAATACATGAAATAATGTGCAAAACGCTATGTTGTTGTAAAAGGAGCAAAATCGCATCATCATCTTGCCATCAACTTTCCTTTTCTTATAAATATGTAGGTAATATAAGCTTAATGATATTTGGAAGGAAGTTCATTTAGCGAAATGACTTTTCTTTTACCTTTGCTTTCAGCTTTTTCCACAATATTTCTGAGCTTTCAGCAGTTGCAACTTGCAAGAGGTAAAAAGGGTATCAAGAAGGTAAGCAAAATCAATAAAGTTGGCAAGTACCCTTTTGCTCTATAGACGACTCGTTTACAAAAAGGTGATGATGATGCTGAGTGCCGCTTTGTTTCCCACCAGGTAAGGTCTTATCAAGGAAAGAAGTAGCAAAGGCAAACCAAGAAAAGCTTTCCAACAGCAGCAGCAACAGCGGTGAAAACGCATTTCTCTCAGTTTTCCCTTGAAAACTTGGAATGAACAACAATGAATGCCTACCAACCATTACTACAACCGCTAGCTTTGGAGGATGGCATCGCATTGCAACCAGTGGGGAATGGAAAGTAAAAGATCTCATTTTATGATGTGTTCCTTCCTTACTCTTTCCTGCATCACTTCTGTTTCTCCTTTTAAGTAAGGTGGGGAAAATAAGATTAGGAATTTTAGCTGGTTTATAGAATGGAAGGCAAAAGAAAATGTGCTCTATACCATTTTCAACAATCATAATTCTCATTTATGGCCACCTCTCATATGAGAGCCATATTGTACCCGCCCTTCTCTTTATATTTTTTAGAATTTTTGCTCAAGTTTGACTTCAAATACCGAATCGAAGAAGAAGAACAAAGTTGGTTCATGGATCCTTCCCTGGAGATGAAGAAGCCAGCTTCTTCTTCAGTCTTTTATCTAGCAACTTTCCTACCAGAAGAGCAACGCCGGGGCTGTTTATGTCTGCAGTTAGTATTGATCCTTTCCATATACTTAATTTAGTGTAGTTTTCACGAAACGTAGCTTTTCAGGGCCGGTTTTGTGCTGACGTGAGAGAACTATTGTGTAAAATGGGACAAGAATGTAAAATGGGTAAAAAGGTGAAAAAATTAAAAAGGTGAAAAAATCGAAAAATACGGGAAACCATCGATGTATGATGTGCACATTATCGTAAAGCCACATGAAAAAGGTAATAACAATAATCATCTTTAGAATAAAGGAGCCTGCACAGACTGTAGAGACCGGACCCTGGTCTTTTCTTCGACATCATACACACATGTCATTTATGTTTTTTCAAAAGAATTTAAAAAAGGGACAAGGTCACATTTCCGCAATAAAAGCAAAGTTCAAAAACTAATACCACCACCATCCAACCAACACGTGAATATAATTGTACGTCCTTTTAGTGCTAAAAATTTTGATATTGAAGAAATAAATTGAAAAATGTTTGAGGGTCATTATTTATTTGTGATAAAAATGTTTCCTCGTAGTTCCAATTCAGCGCTAAATGGAAAAGTAAAGATTTTTAATTTGGATTTCAATTCAATAGAGTTATTTTTTCAAGGTAAAAAAACATTACGTTATTTACAAAGTTGTCACATCAAAGGCCTATTTTACAAGAGAATTTCACTCTATTTGATTACATATTGTGGAAAACTCTTTTTTGCCAGTTACACACGCATTTGCAAGGCATCACCATTACATTACATAAAGGTGAAACGTAGGCGGACTCAGCCTTGTACTATTATTTGAAGATAAAGAATAGTAAGTGAAGTAGAAGATTCGTTTAAAGCAAATTTACTTTTTGTTACGTATCTCTCACAATTGATTTAATTTCAAACAACATTGGAACCAGTCATAAACGATTTATTTATAAAATCATTCGATTTCATTTTGCAATAGAAGAAAAAACCTTTTTGGCTTTGTTTAAAGGTAGGGGATCTACATTATGATATACATAATACATCATCACAAGCATAATTTTCATCTCATTAACATCTCAAAATCAGAATATCTAATTACCCTTTATTTTACATAAAGCTAATAAGTAATGTTGAGTGAATCAGGTCTTCGTTCAAAAGGAAGTCTCTCAAGTGACTAACAAAAGAGAAGCTTGAATGTGATCAAAGGCAGCCCTTTTCGTCATCACATAACAATTACAAAGTAAACTATAATGATTTCCGTGTGACTGTGAGATGTATATTGTGTACAATATACATTACGTGGAAGCAAAAATGATAAGAGTTGCTTGCAAAAAGTATCCCATTTTTTGCTTGTCTGAATTGGTTCTGGTATAATTTTATGAGCTGGATCGCATAATGCTAAAATAATTCGTAGAAGGTTAAAATATACAAATTGGTAAGTGCTAATGGAATTGAGCTACTTGAACAAAATTTTGCCAATTACAAAACCCTTGCGCAGACTTACCATAAAAGTTTAATCCTTTTAAGATAAATGCTTACATCATTTCAATAATATTTTATACAAATACATACCACATCCTCTCTGGAAACAACGTAGCACAACCAATATTAACTTTCAGCAAACTGGAATTATTGTGCATAAAAGATCCGTTACAGGGATCCAATAAAAACCGGTTTCAATTATAAGCTTTTCTAGGCAATTGCACTGCATCACACTGATATCCTTCCCCCTCCGCTTACTCAAAGTCATCATGATCATTAGTGCCGATCTAGTTAAATCTACATAGCGGATTTAAGCTTGAGACCAATTCTAAAATGGCTTGTTAAAAAGCAGAGGACATTAAATGTTCCATTTCAGAAATTGCTGAAGCTGCTGCTTTTTCCAAGCTAAGTGAGTAGTTTCTTTCTACACTGCATAAAGTTTCCAAACTGTCCATTATTTTCCACAGCGAATTTCAAGTGTAATGCGAGTGTACATGCGTAGAATAAAGTAATTTTTCCAAAGAAGAAAAAAAGGAGAAAACTACCATTATTAGCATGATCGTCAACTAGCCACTACTTTACTCTTTCAAGTAACTCAACTTCGTGTAATTTGTATCAAACTCATGTTCATTCAACCACACGAGTAAGTCAAGTCAGATTTAACTATTTGCAATTCACAGAGGAGTGGAGAAAGAGTGCGAGAAGGAGAGGAGAGCAAATCCGAAAAAAATTACACAAGCCACATAAAAATACATGGAAAGTGGATCAAGTGCTTACTTTTACTTGAGAGAGTTGACTCTGCTAGAGAGCTACACACATACCCGTACAAGAATATTGCAAAACATGGTCATCCAATTCACCAGCAATTTATTGTGGGATCATGACTCTTCTCCTGTTGATGATCACGATGACGATTGGATGATGGTGAAATGCCAAAAATAGCAACATGTCGCCCCTACGCCTTTTTCTTCTCTCCAAAGGGCATAATCGTTATGGCCATGACACTATCACGTATTCCGTTCTCGACATTAATAAACTTGCCTGTATGGAAAAATGTTGCTTCTCTGTACCTTTAAACCAACCTATAAAAACCTCAATAAACTTTCCCATTTTTTCCTTTTTTATTTAACAGGGAGGAAGTGATGTCTGCATTAAAATCCCATTGGAGCTTGTAATAAACTTGAATGGAATATGAATAAGGATGAAGGACGGCTTCAATTCTTGTTAGTTGTGGGTAAAAACATATTATTTGTCTCTGTTCTGTATAAAAATGGATAAGGTTGAGTTTTCAATAGGAAAAACACTAGATAATTCAAATTTTTTGGGAAAAATAAAAAAATACGAAAGGAAATAATTTATAGAAGTGTTTTTCACGGTAAAAGGATTTACTTTCTTGATTTTTGAACAATCATTGAATGGTTTAATGCCTTCATGAGAAGTTCAATTTGTTTAACAAGATCTCCTATTTTTTCCTGGAATGAGCTCAGGCCATTTGTCAAAAAATGAATTGATTTTTGGAAATAGAAATACGAATAAAGACGAAAAGTAAAGAACTGGAAATATAGTATATACATACACATTCCTTTTCAAACGTATAAATACTCGCCTTTTGATTCTGTATAATGGCGAATTTGAAGAAAGCAAAAGCCTAGAGTGCCTTTTACTTTTTGCATAAAAGAAAGAAAAGATAGTAAAGGGATGCAGTAGGGCCTTTCTTGTTGAATAAAGACGAAAAAAGGAAAGAAAAAGGGAAATAAGTGGAGTTGATGAGCTGGCTCAAAAAATGGAGATGAGTTGAGTGATATTTCTTTCGCTTCTTTTCCCATTTCTTCTCGCTATTCGAAGCTGTTTCCTTTCTTCTAACAAATACGGAATAGTTAGCGTGTAAAAAAGAAATTGCAAAAAAACTGAAGAAGTTGAATATGAAACATTCCACTAATAAGGTAGACAAGACGATCACGACGAAGATTGTATAATGAAAAAGAAAGCCAAGAAATAAAATGCTGAAAAGAAAACTTCAATTCAGCGGATATTAAAACTTGGAGATGTCAAGGACGCATTTCAACTTCAAATCTCAAATTATCACCGTACACTTTCACCGTTGCCATCATCGTCTTCATGCTATTTTCATCGAGGCTTTCCCTTTTCATAACATCTTTCTTGGAATACTTTTGCAAATCCAATTGTGATAAAAATTAGCTTTTTGTATATAAGATATCTACAAAAAGTGAAAATTTAATATGGAAATTTGTATTATTTAATCTCTTTTCTAGTGAGAGCTACTTTAACCTATCCTTTTTCATATGACCTTGTAAACATGAATTCCTTTCAAAACTCTCCTACTTGTTCTGTATGACTCTTCACGCTATGCCTACCCATTTCTTCAATATTTTTTCAGTTTAAAAACCCCAAAAACTTTCAGGTTTTCTGTTGAAAAGAGGGCTTAAAACCACGTTTTGTATTTAACTGCACCACCACTACTGCCGGATCCATTACAATATATGACTCCAAAGATCAAATTGCATATTATAATAAACATGGACAGAAAACATTAGAGCTTCCTCATATCTTACTAGCTCTTCCATCATAATCATCATCATTATCACTACCGCCGCCACTACACAAGGAAAAAGTAGAAAGACTGCGGTTTCCTCTCATCCTTTCTCCTATCTCTTGTGTCTATCTTGTTGCGTTCATTCCGTTTTGGTAGCAACATTGTATGCATCATGGCATGGCAAATCTATCTTTTCCTTGCAACTGTTGCAAATTGAAAAACTTCCCAGATGCTGCCTCCACCTCCCCTTCTCTACCTAGAAACTGGAAATGTCGACGAGAGAGAAAGCATTTTTTCCCTTTGCTTCGTTTCTTTGAAGGTCTCGTCTCATCCACCTCATTCCCGTATAAAGTTGCTTTATTTCAGTTTGTTAGGTACGTCGCTCCTCTCCGTTCTTTCCTTTTCTACCACATCACGTACTTCACACATTATTTAGCATAATAAGTCTCTCTGGAAAGGAATGGAAGTAAGGAAACGGAAAAGCCCATTTTTGTTTCAATCATATAATTTTTATTAAAGTAAAAATTCTTCTTTTATGAAAAAGCCACACAGTAAAAAATGGCTTAAATTGTATTATTCATGTTTTATTGTTGTTCATGGAAATTGTAAGTAGTGGCACACTGATGATGATGGTATCTTGATGACGACGGTAGGACGTGTAAATACTTTTATTCTAACCTTGCTTGCTACTACAGACTGTTGCATCCATTATTGTATACTTACTCAAATGACATTTAATGGAAACAACGGAAGAAGAAATTACAGTATGGAACTTACCTCATTTCCGTCCCCGTGACTTGAGTAGGAAGCGCAGTCATCGCATACTTTTAAGCCACATTCTGTGCATTCTTTGGAGTACTCGTCTGGTTTCATTGCTTTCACACAGACTCGACACCGACCAGCATCTCCGGGCCTCCTATTGGAAGAAAATATTAAGAAAATGTTCTGTCTATGTAAAAAGAAAATACTTTTCTTTTTCCTTTGCCACGAAAAATTAACATTTTTAGATTTCACAATAGGCACCCTAGTTCAACTGCGGCAAAGATAGTTTTGAAAAGGTAAAAAGAACACTTTTGCGATGAGATAGCTTGAAAAAGGGAGAGGAAAACAAGAGAATCCGTTTAGAATACGAGAGTGACTCACATCAGTGAGTACTTATGTGTGCGCTGTAAAGTAATTCAATTTAAACGTAATTTGATTTATGCTCACTTCATCAGTACAATGATTGGCTTGAAGGTGATTTGCCAACAGGCATAGTATTAGGATAAAAAGAGAACAAATGAAGAACAAAAATTGAGAATGGAGTGGCATGGAATAAAAAAAGTGATGGAAACGATGTCATTCTATCCGCCTTTTAAAATGATATGAACGGAAAAGGGAAAATGATGATTCTGATCGAACAATGAATGAAAGCGGAAGATGTGTTTATGTGTGCTTGAATGGTAAAAGAGGAAGAAGCCAGAAGCTTTACAGAAGTATAGTTTTCCTTTCATTTTTCAACAAATAGATAGATGGCTAATTGAAACTGATGTATAGTCTAATTTTTACAGAAAAAATGAGTTACTATTCTATTGATTTGATAGTAAAACTCCAGATTTAGAAGATTTTTGGGAAAAAAGCGGAACGTGAATTAATCAACGAGGTTATTATAAAATCGAAAAATGATTGAAGGGAAGGATTTTTAGGAGCACGTGCATGTCATCATCTGCTAATTTCAATGACGTTTTTTTCAAACATACAAAAATAGATTGTACTTTGCATACTTCTTTTCAGAACATATTTTAATATTTTAAGTAATAATTGTATAAAAGTTGCAATGCAGAAAATTGCAGAGTTTTTACAAATATGATTCGCAGAAGGTTAACCATCGTTTTTCTCTTTCACGAGAAATAATATCTACGCTTTTACTTGTATTGTTGCTTGTGAAGGCTTTTAAAATAGGAATAAAATCAGTAGGTCGAAGTATATTCAACACAGTGACATGTATGATTAAACGAGTAAAGTAGCGTCATATCTTGAAACCAAGCAAAAGAAGGAGTGGCTTCAAGCACGACTTGACAAAAAAGTGTTGGATTTCCCATGGAACAAAAACACAAACAGCAGAGGATACTAAAAAGAAAAAGAACGGAATTCTTTAAGCGTATTTCATAGAATGACGTCTACTATGTCAAAAATAGCAGTATGATGTGAAGAGAAAAGAAGTGGTAGTGAATGAATAGGATATAGTATTGTGTTTGTTGTTGGTCATGTCATGTGATAGCTTGATCGCTTTCTCTTTTGCTTTCATTTAGATGATTACATGATGGAAATAGAAGAGCTTAAGACGAAAAGAAAGAGAATGGAATAAGCACCCATAGAGAATAATGAATGCAGCGACGTATAAAGCATGGATAAATAAAAACTATCATATCACATGATTGCATCGTTACATCCGCATCAGTATTGCAAATAGAAGAATACGTAAATAAAGGACAATAGTTTGTATCATATTTCCAGCAACTTTACGGAATTTTAATATTTTTTAGTTTTCGGGCTTGGATGGGCAAACTGAAACATCGCTTTTACTTTGTCTATGTAATTTTCTGGACGGAGTTTTGAAGTAGTTTATAATAGTATAAATTTAACTGCTTTCTTGCATAAATAAATACAATTTAAAAAAAATATTTTTATTTACCCAGCAAATCAATTGAGACAGAAAATTTTCATTTTTTAAACTTTACTGGCCACTGGGACTGCGATAAACAGAAACCTTCGAAATTTATATTTAAGAAGCTTACGATTAGTTACCCAATTCGTGGAAAAGGCAATTTGTTTCAGCTTAGGAAGATTGAAAATAATCTGAGAAATGTAGGTATAAAAATAATTCAATAAATACAACCTTAGTTTGATAAACACTTGCAAGTTTATGAGAAGGATTATGAAGAAGATAATAATGTGAATTACAGCCTCTGTCTCCGTCACTGTCACGTTGATTTCTCTTCCTTGACTTACTCAAGCTTGATTTCCTGCTGAAGAAAGTATATTTGTCTGCCTTGTAAACACTTCAATTCTACATTTCTTCTTTTCCATTAACTACTATTCCATTATGGCATATTTCTTATAAAAAACCTCTTTACTATTATCCTAAAATCCACAAATGCTTTTTATTTGCTTCTCATCTTCTAAAAAATTGGAAAGAAAGGGAATAAAAATCTGTTTTCCAACGGATGGAATCCAATGAATAGAATAAGATTACACGAATAAGAAGAGTACGATGAGCGTAAGTCAAGTGAAAACGTTTCGTTTACTTTTCTCCTTTGAACCACTTTCCCCGTAGATCATTCGTTTTTGTAAGTAAAAATCGCTTAAAGAATATATAAGTTAAGCTATATCATCACTGTCATCATCATATTATTATTATATGTTAAAGTCGATGTGTAACTAAAGATCCAGCAATTTTCAATCATTTTTTTCTTATAGAAAGGTAATGGAATGGATAGAATCTTCTTGAAAAGGAGGAAATAATTTTTGCTCGTATCTCCAGAATTTCGGATGAATGAAGTAAACAGGAGTATATTTGTGCTCAGTGAATGTATGTGTGCTTGCCATCATGATATGATGTCAGGTGAAAATGAATGCTCATTCCTTCTCTCTTCTTTAGTTTGGTCACAGATTTGACTTTCACTTTCGTAAGGAAAGGTAAGGCTCACTCGTGCATCGTTCCTTTCCTTCTCCTCACATTTCTACCAAAGATTTTTAAGAGCCGACTTTAAAAATCAAACGACCATGAAAACAAAATATTCGGGTATGTTGTAAATAGATTACATTTCACTATATTCTATTTTCAACTTCCTTTCTGTTCCAATACCTTGATTTCTAAAGTATAAAAGGAATGGAGATACAAAAGAAGCTCTTGCATTAGTTCTTTAAAAGGAATGGAAGGATTTTATGTAGTGAGAGTTTACAGTAAAAAAGTATTTTTGTGCTTTACACTACCACATGCCAGGCAATAATAAAAATGTGAGAGATTTTCTTGTTCGTAAAAAGGGAAGAATTTTCTATTCTTTTTCAGTTTATTCTACAAAATACTTTATTTTTATTTACAAATTGAAAGTACGCAATCTGTTCTTGAACAGAAAACCTAAGGAGACTTTAAGCTGGATCCTTACAAACTACAAAGTATCCCTATAATCTTACCCCCTTTACGCAGTAGAAGGTTTATGGCTACTCTACAGCTATATATTCTTGCGTATTTACACGATATTTACAACATATCCTATTCTGAGCTAAACGAATTATTACCGTATAAAAAAATAAAACCCGTAAATGTATAACAGTACAAAATGTGTGGATGAAGGATAAACGGTCACACACAAACAATAAAAAAAGAAACGGAAAGTAATCTTTTAAAAATACAAAATAAAAAGTTTTCTTCAAAAAGCTGGAGCAGCCACTCCCAACTCAACGACATCAGCACGGGACACTTTTCCCGTTTTATTTTTAGGCAGCATTGGAACAATAAAGAGCCCACCGCGGAGTTTCTTGTAAGCCGCAACTTTATCTAAAGAGAGGAAAATGAAGAAAAGAGTGGAATGTAGAGAGGCTTATGTGGGTGATACTTTCAAAGGCAAAAAATTAATTAAAATTTCATAGAGCGAGCAGAAGATTTCTGTCTTTCTCACTCTACACGACTCTATGTCTTTGAATATTCAAAAGAGACATTTACCATCAACGAAAGATCGAATCTCTTCCGGTGTGGCTTGTGCGCCATGCTTCAGCACAACATAGGCTCTAGGCATTCGGTCACCACCATCAGGGTCAGGCACTCCGACAACAACTGCTTCCTCCACTAAAGGATGCTGCAGTGTAATCTCTTCAATTTCCGCTGGAGAGATCTGTCATCGTCACAAAAGCATAATGTATAAGCACAAATGCATCTCTCTTGCTAGGATCCCTTAAAAGGCTCTTTTGTTTTAAAAGGAAACCACTTACATGACAGTTGTAATACTTGAAGGTTTCCTTTATTCGGTCTACTACGTATACAAACCCGTTGCTATCATAATACCCCAAATCTCCCGTCTTCATCCAACCATCTTTAAACAAAGCATTATTCTCCGGCTGACCTTTCCAATAACCTGAACAAAGGATCGGACTGGACACTGCAATTTCCCCTTGTTGATTGGGTCCAACAGCTCTTCCAGTATCTAGGTCGAGTACTTTAAGCCTGGTGTTGGGATACA
>JAHZNK010000736.1:0-10146 GCA_027744615.1 Lepidocyrtus cf. nigrosetosus NNG-2020 | reverse complement strand
ATTTGAAGTAGTTTTGATAGATTTTATGTAATACGTAATAGGTTATTGCCTATTTTCTTTAAAAATACAATTTCATGTAAACCAGGGCCGGGCCAGTAGGTACGGGGGCACTGGAGAAAGCCTCTGAGGAGAACCTGATCGTTTATTCTTTATTTATGCTTGCTTTTCTCTCTAAAAATAATATTTTCCCTGAACTTATACATTGCCAACCAAAAGGGAAATCATCAGTTCCAGAAGCAATGCGGCAATACTTTCCAAAGGGAACATACAACCAAGTTGGAATTAAATGAGGAAGACAACGCCGGAAACACTTCCTTCAAGCTAAATCATCCTCATCGTTTGAATAGCAGCAACACTACAACAACTAAACCCAAAAGGACAAACAGAGAAAATGTTTTTAAGCATTTGCTTGCTAAACCCTTCCCATTTGTAAATGTGCCAGCTTTCTCCACAAAAAAGCTACAGTAATTTGTACCGAGGTTTGATTGTAAGTAAATCAATCTAATTACGAGTAAATTAAACCTAGAGAGTTAAGAGTATTTTTAAGAGAGAAAAAGAGTGTGACTTACGTAATAAGTTAATTCCCATTCCATCCACGTGTAAATAAACAGAGATCCTTAAGAAATGAAATACAAACTTTGACTTTCCTCTTTTTCTGGAATAATAGCCCTTTAACTCATCACGTTTTACGTAATAGCAACAGCAGCCGCAAAAAAACATAATTTTTTGGAATTGCCGCGTTTTACCCGATATTTTCCAGATGTGTGTGAGTACGCGAGGAAAGCAGGCTTTCACTAGCACACCAATCACGTCTCAATTCCTCCGAACATAATTTATTGCTTTATTTCTCTACAAAATGAATTCTCTCTGCTCACCCACTTTCAAACCTCCAAACTCTGTACTTTATATTCCCCTTTGATGATGGCAATATTTCAAAAAATGAAAAATATGACAGAACGACAGAGAGTAATTTTAGTGAAATTAGAGTGGTTGTGTGTATGATTAGCTTATAAAAGATATTTTTCTTGCTTTGTTATTATTTAATCTACAAATTGTTTATAATTTACTAAAATAATTGGGTTCTTATTAATTACCTAACTACGATCCAATAAAGCTGCTTTGATGACACTTTCAGCGACAAAATCACTCAAGTCATTAGTTATCTACGTCATATCACGTAAATAATTGACGGTAATAAAGTCTTTATGTGTATCGGGGTAGAAATACACGTCAAATTACGTAAAAAGAAGACATCATTAGCACCGCTGTCAATAACAGACAAAATAAGATCCAAAGTCATTTTTCGCCTTAAACAGACACTCACAAAAAATATCAAAGAAAGTTATGAAAGCACATGGAACTGTCATTTTTTACTGCATAATTTGAGAGTCATTCACTTTGTTTTTCCTAACGAGGGGCTCCAACACTTTTGGAAGGACAAAGAGGATTGACACTTTGGAAAAATTGAACTTTATTGGGGGACAGTTACTAGTTGTTAGTTGTTGCTTCCTCTGTTTAACAACGTACCCCAATTTAATAAAAGCGGAGGAAAAAACCTCATTAAATTTAACCTTTCTGATCCTTGCTTGTTAGTTCAGTTTTTATTGTTATTGCGTAGAGGAAACACAAACAAAGGTAAACAAAAAATGTCTTGTCACACGTTACATGATAATTTTACTGTTTTTTATTTATCGTTTTTATTATTGTGGTTTACGTTCCTTCTGAAATATTAAAAGACAAAGCGTTTCCTTAACGGTTTGCTTGGGAGAAGGGGAACAGGTGTAACTTTCAGAGAAACTCTTTTTGTGGGAATGTCACTACCAGAGTTTTATTCAAGCTTGTTTCATTTGTCGATTCCAACACCAAAACCGTTGTCATTGTCAAGAAAGAGTGAATAAAGAAGACAATATAAGCCGGAGAGGTTTATGGAAAAGTGAAGGTTGGGATCGTAAATTTCAGAAACGAGCTAATTAGCACAAATTGAATGGGATGTAGTAGAGAAAAGAAAGTGCTTAGTCTTCCTTGTTTCTTCCAAACTTTTTTTTGTTTCAAGTGAAAATTACGCTGTAATAAAATACTTTCTAGAATAAACCTTACTTAGGGAAATTACAAGTTCAAAGGAAAGTTCAAGAGCAGAACCCGTTCTCTATCCATTCAGCCCAACGAGCAAAGCTTGAGTGGAGATGGAGGGAACCTTCTCCCTTTCATTTCCTCTCCTTTCACTCGGCCTCTCTTTTTTCTCCTTCATCCCGTATGCTTTCCTTGCCGGGTTTTTGTTCCCACGGAAAAGAACACTGCTAATCCAGAAGAAAAGGAAGTCAAGCTAGAGTAATGCAGAAGAACGGAGAGTGTTAAGCCTCTTCAAAAAAAATTGTCTTTTCTCTTCCTTACTTTCTCCTGTGATGACTACAGGGATGATTAAGTCTAGAAAACGTAAAATTTCTCCTGGACTCAATGCTTCTTTGTTTCTACATGTAAATAAAATGAGTTATTTATTCACCTCTGAAGACTAAAAAACAAGGACAAAAATCTGAAAAATATTTCCCATCACTTGTTTATCTCCGACATTTCCTTTTGGTTGACATGATTCCTCCATCTTTTTGTCGATCAAAGACTTTCTTTATTTGAATGTTTATTGCATCAGAAGCAAAACAACGTCTTTGTCTGTTGTCATTTTTGTGAAATGGAGAAGAAAAGAAACGCTCAGGTTGCACATTTTTTGCCAAAATATTTTTGCAAGTTGTCATCATTGCTTTTGATAGGTGGAATAATGGCAAAATCCTGTAAATTTTTTCACCGTCCCTGCAGCTTTTTAATGTGATGATGATGACGGGAATTGCCTAGCAGATTGTGCCAGGTTTGTAAGTAAAAGTTTGAATTTGGATCATACCACAATCATAATCATCATCTGCAACATTCTCATTTCACAGAAGGCAGAGAAATTGTAGCATATTTAAAAATACCCATTCATTCTCTTAAAATTACGTCAACCTCTTTCCCTTTTCCTTTGCTGAAAGAAGATTACATTTTGAAAGGGAAGAGGATCAGAAGCCAAGTTAAACACCGCAGTTAAAGCTTTTCCTGGGGTTTTTACAATGAAATGTGTAGAAGAGAGCGGAGAACAAAGAACTGATCGTAATCATTGGGCATTATCAGGAGAATAATGGAAACAAGCTCGTTTACATCTATAGAGAAAGCAAATGCAAAGCTGGAAGCATAAAAACCAGATTTTGCATCCTCCGCATTCCGCGTTTTGTTTAGAAAGATTATTTTTTATTTGAAATTATTTCAAATGGAAAATATTCAGAAATTTTTGTACTTTGTATTGAACAAAGTAGCACTATAATAAGGTCAGGTAGTTTTGATTAAAGGTCTTATTTTTTCTGGACAAAAACTAGCTAAAATATTATTATTAAACATTTACCCTGTAGAAATACATTTGAATAATCTTTCCTTTGAGCAATCGAAACTCGGTTTTGTAATTCCCAGCAAATATTTAATGAATTTTGTTTGTTGTATCCAATGAGACATCAGAGCAAACTATTCTGCAAAGCCAAATTCAAATAAACCCGAAACAAAATTGTTGCCAGGAGCACATAACATAGCAGACTTACAAAAAGAGCAAAATTACACAAGGAAAGCTATTTACACTTGGATTATTGGAATGGTGAAAGAAATTCTTGTCAAGTGCTGCTTTCCCCCGTTCTGAATTGTAATTAAAAGCAGCATTTGTCTATTTAATTGGGCGATAAATTACGTAAAAAATATTTTCCTTGTCGTTCCCTTTTCTAATAAATTGCATTAATGATAGCAAACGAAGATAAGTTTTGCATACAAAACGGGACAGCATTGCCAAAAAAATATAACGCTTCTAGGAGAATATCAAATTACCCCTGAAAACTGATTGACGCAAATGAACTGCCAATTTTAATAAAAAATGCTTTCTAAATCAAATGGAACTAGTTTTGGAAATATTTTTACGCAGTTTTATTTCTTACCTTTGCAATTCCAACTTGGAAATCACCCAGCCAGTCGTCCAGAGACAGGGAAGATAGAAATGAATGATATTAAATTTGGAAAAGAGACAGGAAAGATGCTCTTTTCTTCTCTTTTCCACTCTTTTCCACACGAGCCAATTTTATATTCCTTTTTTCCACTTGTCGAGGAGAGAATTCTTCCGCGGCGTTGTTATACGACATAGGAGCAATCATCGGAATCCAATCTCACTTCTGTTAAAAAAGCAAGCAATTTTCTCCATCTTTACAGGATTTGGAATTGACTTGTTCTTCTCTTTCTTCACCTCCAGAATAGATTTCCGGAGGAATCTTGAACATTTGAAAACATTTTCTCAAATTGACTTTATCTCTTTTCCTGACACGAAAAGGTTGAGTGAGCAGTAGTAAAAAACTGGAAGGAATAAAAAACGATGTAAAAAAGCTACGCTGTTTGATTCCTTTTACATTTTGTGGCCATCCTCATCCTCTTTTATTTGTCAACATTTACTTCATTATTGAAAATTGCGTAGTGGATTAGTTGGGCCGGGAGAGGAGGAAAAGGGTCTCACTTTTAAGGTCCCTATCAATTCACCTCTACAAATTCAAAAATCTTTTTGTTTGTGTTTGCCTTTTCTAAATCATACATCTCCTTACCAAAACCATTTTCCTCCAAAATGCAAATGTGGGAAACTTTCAGAAATTGTAAAGAATGAAAAATGCTTTGTGTTGGAAACTTTTTTGTGGGATTTCTCCATCGAGACGTTTTCCAACCTCCAAAAACCTGGCTAGTTTTAAAAAATTGGCTTGGAAATGTACCTGCCCACAAAAATCTACCTGATTTCTGCTCATCTCGGGAAATTCATCATCAGGATGATCTGAAAAAAAGTAAACTGGATGTTGATAGGAAAGTCAGGGAGAAAAGAGACAGGAGTGGTGCAGTGTTGAGTGAAAATGGGAAATGGCGCACAGGTAATTTTTCTTCAGAATAATCTTAAGTTTATTCATAGTTTTTTTTCTTTTCCCCTTCTTTTTCATTATTACTATTTTTCACAGCATTTCGCATTCCTTTCCACTATCACCGTCTTCATTTTGTGTGTTCCCTCATGAGGATTTCACTTTTCACCGACAACAACCTGAAATATTGCCAGAAAAATCTTTTCCTTCCACAGAAAAACATTTGTAGCTTTCACTATATAGGGCCGGGGTAAAAAAGTGGAAGAGGATGAAGATAAGAACAAGACGGAAAGGAGGAGGCGAAATGTTGATGGTGATCGTGGTAAGCCACTTCTAGAACAACCATAATAATTTCCTTGAGGGTCATCTCATCATCATTTTCTTCGTCTTCATCATCACCGAAATTATTATTGAGGATGTTTGTGTGGTCGTTGTCTGCACAAACTTTCTCTTTTTACATGGAACTAATGTTTCCAAGCACTTTCTTTTTCTCTCTTTGGGAACTTTACCCATCATTTTTGCGAAAAGATTTTCTGGAACAGACCGGGAAGGAAGTTGTGAAAAAGTTTGCAAAGTGCGCTAGCCTTTTTATTCCTTTTTTACTTCTGACTTACAAAGTTTGAAAATTGTTTAAGAGATGGGAAGCAACCTTTTTCCTTAATGTTTTGTTGTTGTTGACTATGGAGTGATTATGTCGATACAATTCCATTCTTTTTAAACTTTGTTCCTCCAACTAGAAATGCTTCTTTTCACATATTTATCATTTTTGTGGAAAGGACAACCATTGATAGAGAAAAAAGCTTTTAAAAAGGTTGAATTGGGAAAGGATGGGAAGTTTGGGTGAGTGACTTTCTTTAAAATTCTTGTAAGGGTTCATTCCATTCGCAAAAATCTCTCTCTGAACACGCTAAAATCTATAAAATGATTGAGAGTACAGGGCAATAATATCCGGAATTTGGTCGTTTATTTTTCAGATAGGGAAAGTACAGGCTGGACATTTTTCTGATTTGTAAAATAAGAAAAAACCCTGGGAAATGTGGCGGTGGGGATGACGGTCAGTTTAATAATCCCTTCAAGTGTAAGTTCTAAAAAATCTGTGCTGCCATCACTGCCACTAGCACAGTCACTAGTCAAAGTCAAGAATATGAAACAAAAAAGTGAATGCTTTCAGAATTCTGATGATAAATTCAGAAGGAATAAACTCTCATCTATTATGAATGAATGGATAAGGATATTTCTCTATCTTTTTTACTTGCGGTCATCATGCCTGAAACAGAAGCAATTGTGATTCCACTCCATTTTTCTGGGTTTTGCTAACCTTCTGCAAGAAAAAGGAGATTGGGTAGATTTGAGAGAAAATAAATTGACCAAGGAAGGAAAAAGAAGTCTAAAAAAGATGGAAGGGATCATGACCAGAGAAGAAGATTGAAGGAAGAAATCTCGTTATTGTTATTATTATGGTTATTGGATTGCTCTTGTTTCGTTCTTGTTTTCCTCATTTTTTTCCTCAAGTTTTTTGTACACAAAACAGCGAAAAAAATAGCAATCAAAAAGCATAAATCTTGGCATCAGCTCATCTATCCTTCAATTTTAGCAATGGCATCACCAGCCGTAAAATATAATAAACTTCAAGAATGCTTGATGTTCTTGCTGAAATTGCAAAATCGTATTTCTTATTAGAACAGTTGAAATGTGTTTGGGGCGTTTGGGAGAATCTTTGAAATAAGAAATGAAATTTTAAAAGGATAATAAACCAAGAAAATAAAATTTCCCTTTGTTTTCAGAATAAAATGCGGACTCAAGATTTTAAATTAACTTTCGAAGTCAGTTATGTAAAGTTTTTGAGTAAATTTAGAATCCCTGTGATAGTCAAGTATGACACGGGGCAAAATGTAATATAGAAAATGAAGACTTAAGAATAATTTGCCACCGCTACCGTCATTAATGAAACACAATGAAATGGAAATAAGCGCCGGCTCCGTGATAATTCCTGGCCATAACATTTCTCCTAAGAAAATGTTTCTTTTCTTTGGTGTTATTATCATGGCTTTTTGGTGTTGGCTCTTTCCTCTTTGTCGTCTTCTCTTTTGCGGGAAATGTTCTTCCCATTTTGGTTTATGGGATTGAAAGTTGTCTGTGACAGACATGACGTGGTTCCATCTCCCTTTTCTCTTCCTCACACTTTCCAAAGGAGACACAGAAAGAGAGAAGATTCCCAAATTACTGAAATGGAGCTATGATTTTCTCTTTGTTATTCACGATCAGCTATTCATGCCAAAAAGAGAGACAAGATTGTGCGAGGAGTAAGTAAAGTTGAAATTGCGAATTGTAAAATAGGTTTGACTCGTCACGTTCCTTTTTCGTCCCTTTGGTCTTTTTGATGTGGAGGAAGAGAGAAAGAATGGCGACGCCAGACTCAAATTATTGTTCTTTCTACTCACTCCTCATCCGTAGACCAAGCACGGTTCCATGTCTGTCGTTGTTATTTTCTCTTTTGTAAATTTTGCGACGATTTTCATTCCCTTTGTTCCCTTTTGATTCATAAAGTCAAAGTCGTTGCAAAAAAAGCATTAAATTCGAATTTCGTAAAATGGGAAATTGTCAAGCAAAGAAAAAGGAAACCGCATCAAGTTTTTTGTGAATCAGGCAGATTCGTAATATTCCCCTTAGCCGAAATCGCTACCACCGGCAAAACGCAGACCAGACGAAGGGGATAGTATGAATTGTTGTTTGTGCTACATAACCTGTGCTAGACTTCCAGAAGAAATTTATTTCTCTCCTTCACTCAAGTCGTAGTCACGAGGGGAAACAAAGAAAGGTTAGATTTTTTTAGATGGATTCCAGAACCAGTTCATCTCTGTCTCTCTGGTGAAAACGACGGTGAAAGGAAGAAAGGCACAACCGTGTTTTTTTGGAAATGACGTTGACGTTTCGAATTCTATTGCGAAAATATATTTACTACGTAAAAATCAAATGAGATTTTCCTTCTGGATTGGAATTTAAAGATTGCATTCTTCTATTTGATATGTGATAGCAACCAGAACAGCTTCCAAACTTGACTTTTTGCACTCTTGAATATATTTTATCCAAAAAATATAAATATCTGGGAGAAGAATTGGAGGAATCCCATATCAGGATAGAGCAGACAACTACCCAAAAACTTTTTGTACGGTTTCCACTTGAGAATTCTCTCTCCTTTCTCTGTATTTTATGTAAAATATAAAATAACGTAATAAACTTCTTTTTTCTACAATAGAGAAAGGAGTAAAATGCAGGAAAGAGGAAAAAATTTTCTGTGTACAAGTACGTGTCTGTCTGTTGTTGTTATGAATTGTGATATGATTTTTCCAGAAGAAAAGGTTACGTTTCCTATTTGAAGCTGTATCTGAATTTAATAAAATAATATTAGATATTTTATTATGCTTTTTCATTTTACAGCAGAAAAGTAAAAAATGTATTTGAACAGAGTATAAAGTTGACGATGATGCGCACTGTAGTGAGTAGTTCAGTTTAATATATTTCCGTTTGAAAAAAAGAGACAACGAAAGGTTTAATTAAACGTATAGAATTTGGTATTTGGAAATCTCTAAAGATTATGCCAGAATAAATAAAATATGAAATCAAATGAAACCTATTTTGCAGAGAGATGAGTCATAGAAAGGAAGTAATTTCAAATTTTATTTTAAATTTCATCTTCTTCAACTTTTCTTTATTTTTTGACTTTTTTCAAATGCTCATAGTAATAATAATCATTATCGTAAATATTATATAATAATGTATACGATGTAATTTAATTATAGTTAAATGAGAGAGAGCACATTTTTCAGTTTTTAGTACAATTTAATGTGCCTATTTCTTGGAAATTTACTATCATCATTTTACATTTTTGTTCGTATTATGCATACCATTTTTACTTCTCTCTCTCTCTGCATACCTTGTAATGATGATAGTAACTCTTTAAATTTTCCTCAATCAACATCAACAATTAAGTATTTATTTTAAAAAAATCTTTTTCATTTTTTATCAGAAGAATAAGTTTCACAAGAGAATAATTTTTAACATCCCTTTTTTTTGTTGGTTTACCTTTGTTTCATCTGATGAAACAAAAGCTGAGCTGTTATTATTGTAGATATTACGTCAGAACATTGAATATATTTACTTGTCATTCTTCACTGAATTCAACAATGAAGATGACATTTTATAACTACTTTTTACTTGCTGCTGGTGTTACAGTTATCTTATTAGATACGCAGCGGATTTTAAGTACAGTTTGCCCGTTTAATATTATCAGGAAGAAGTTAAGTTGTAAAAGTTTGCCCTCATCCGTAGCGTAAAGTTTAACTTTGATCAAGTCTGTTAAATTGTTAATTAAAAAAGCACCTAAAAATCTGAAAACTCTGATTTCAAGAGAGCTATTTCGGCTAATAAAATTTAGTTTAAACGATAAATAAAATTTCAGTAACTTTTCTAGTATTTTGGAACCTCCAATTTTTGCACGGGTAAACGCTTCAAAGATAGCAAGCACAAGCAGTATAGCTTATCATTGTTATACGTAAAACTACACAAATTATAATCCAGAACAAAATTATAATACCACTTCCTTCAGCTCATGCTAAAAACGTACACCTTAGATTGCTCATTCGGAAGCTTCAAACAATTTCGTATTTCAGAAAATATTGTACGAGGAGACTTATTGAATTCATGACGAAAATCGAAAGTTGCTATTGAAGCCGCGTTAAAATATTCTAATAATATTTAAACTATTTAAGTAGAACTTCCGCAAAACAAAAAACAAAACAATTTTTTGCAACAACTCCATTTCCAAAATGGTTTATCATAACTTCTAAACAATAACTATTTAGTGAACTAAATAAAAATAACTAAAAAGTGCTACAACTAAAACAGGCCGTTTGCATTATTATAATTATATAATTAACCTTTTTAAACTAAAAATAAAATTCACTGTTTTGGTACCAGCGAAACTAGTAAGATAACCGTTGGGATAGTTTTACTTCATCATTTTCTTCCTAAGCATCACAAACATAATATCAAAATAGCGACTGCATTTCGTTTGAAGAGAAAATTGAGAAAGACAGGGGTAAAGGGAAGAGTGAAGAAGTTTTTAAACACACAAAGAGACACAAAGGCGCAATTTTACAGCGTAATTAACAAAACCAACAAAAAAGGAAAGCACAAG
>JAHZNK010000735.1:0-13742 GCA_027744615.1 Lepidocyrtus cf. nigrosetosus NNG-2020 | reverse complement strand
CTAACAGTTTGGGCTCTAGTTGCAACCTGATTTTGCTCGTTAGTTAGTAAAAACCAATTAGCGCTGGAAATATTTAATCATTTGTGTAAATAACTCATCTTTTATGTATAAAAACGCAAGTTGAATTTGTTGTATTTTAAGCATGTCAGATTTACTGGCAAGCTAAATAAACCAGTTCGAATCAAACAAAACTTTTGAGAATAAACAGTATAAAGATCTTTTTATTCTTTAAAACAATTTTAGGGCTTGTTAATTCTTAGATTAAAATATTTATCTGATTTGAAATAGCTTATTGTAGCTGGAGAAATGTTTACAAACGGTTACAAACAAGAACATTGGAGACAAAGTGTTAAGCCAACGTGTAAATCATGTCATATCTTCAATTCTGGTTGTGCTTGAAAAGCATTTTTGCTTACGTTTATCAAGTATAAAATTTGGGGAAAATTCATGTTAGGTTTTACCCAATATGATAAAATTTAGTGATAACATAAAAACAAGCTGAAGTGTTGAACGCTTTTGGATAAGATAAAATTATTTGTCTAATCTCCTGTAAAACTGCTTTTGCACAAAACCTTGCTTATCTTTTTAGTCAGAGTTTTTACCTCGTTTGATAATTACTAAATAATTTTATAAATGCAAGAGTATGGGCATTTTGATTGTTTATTTAATAGAAGCAAAATGTTTGCATGGCTTTTTATTTTACTATTAAGAATGTTAAGTATGAGTGAATCACCCTCTTTTTATTTCGCAAGCAATAGCCACATCAGCGTCAGCATTTCACATTTAACAAATTTAAAAAAAACATGATTGATTGGATTTTATCATATTGATAAAAACTAACGGTCAGAAATATCTTGATATTAGCTTAAACTGTTTACTCCATTAGGTTACCTTTTTGCCAAATAAAAAAGCAGTAATATGATTGCGCAACGTTTATTCACTCAATGATATCAAGGAGATTACTGCTAGAACAAATTCCACGTATGTTTTATGGAATTTCAGTGCATAAAGAGAAGATAAGATAAAGTTGCTCACTTATTTCTCGCAAAAAGTTCCACAATTGGTTTTCAATGATCATTTTGCTTTTCGTCTGTGCACAAGTTTTAAAACGTTAATTTCTATTTTATGATTTTATTTTTTATCGGAGTAACTGTTAAAAATGAGTGCCATAATTATTGCTTCTGAAGGTAAGTTTATAACGTAAAACATAAATAAGGGCTAAAAGTTTACCTAGAAATGCGTAAATAAATATATTTAATTTTTAGCAAAAAAGAAAGCGGTGCGAGTCCTGACTAGGCCTGAGCATTTGTCAATGCTTTATAATACTTGGCCTTGTCTTGCTCGGGAATTGGATGTTGATGAAGTGAACATAAAAACTTTAAGGGATAAAATCTTTGTGGGAACTTGCTATTTACCTGATGCTGTGTCAGCAGTAATTGAAGAATGGGTTTCTAAAAATGGTTCCAAAGCTACCTTAAGTATTCTTGTCACTGCATTGGAGAAACTCGGCAGCAAATACATCGGGGGTAATAAAATATTGACGAAGCACTTTTTTATTGTCATTTGTTTGGATTCATAATATCCATTAAATTTTAAATTATTGTTTAGAGGCGCTTGAGAATGTATTTGGCATTGGTAAAGTGATTACTGGAGACAAAGCTAAGAATGTTCCTCTGTTTATCGATACACTTCCACCAAATATTCCCTACTACATTCCAAGGACTTTGGTTACCCGCTACATTCTTGATAGTGAACAATTATTTCTAAGAGCGGCCAGCGTAAAGGACGTCTTTTGCTTTACTGGAGTCCAAAGATATGAGCTTGCCAACTACGTTAAAAACAGTGTAACGGACAACTCCTCGGCGCAAATCCAAAGGCAACAGCTATCAACAAGATTTATTGTTTTGGATAGAAATGCACACTTTGCCAAAATTTGTAGCAAAACAAATGCGCCAGTTCACTGGCTAAAATTTTCTCAAAATGATGAAAATGGAAGTGCAAAAGTTTTAAAATGGGTACAATCCACGAAAAATATAGAAATCATTCAAAGGCTGGTTAATTGGCATTCTGATTGTCAAGAGAAGCTGACAGAAGCACAACTCCTGCAAATTGCTAAGGAAAACAGAAGCCCTGTTTGCTTCTCAGATTGCCCCGGAATGGGAAAATCTATCCTCCTAATTAACATTTGTCACAAATTAAAAGAAATGAGTCCTGACCGGATAATTGTACATTTTGATCTAAGAACATTTGTTCAAAAATTGAGAGATTGCAAAAATTCGAACATAAAATTAGCACTTGAGTCAATTTTTCTTCAAACACTATGTAGAGCTGGATTAACTAAAGCAACGCAACAACTCAATGAGATATTTTCTTTGAATTATCTAAAGATTGAATTGCTACTGGATGCTTTCGATGAAATATTCCCAGGTGATGTTGATTACTGTTTACAAATTATCAAGGATATCTCAACTATAAAATACACAAGAATTTGGATAGCCTCAAGGCCTCATTTTCTTGCCAGAATTGAAAACGCTTTGAATATCCTTGGTTATAATATCTATCCATTCACAGAAGAAAACCAAAAAGAATTTCTTTCGTCATATTGGCTCTCACAAAATCAACTTCTGAGCAAAATAAAATTAGCAGAACTGGCGGATAAAACTCTTGAAATAATTTCTTCGCAAACAAAAGATCAAGATTTTGCAGGCATTCCATTGCGGTGCTACTTAATTGCTCAAGTATTTGAAGAAACAGCGATGGATTTTTGCACTATGGAATCTGAACAGCAAGAGTTGCCTGATTTATTAACAATCAGTTCAATCTTTGATTTATTTACTCGAATGATTGAAATAAAATTTCGGAAATATTACAGCACTTATGGAATAACAAGATATCGACAAGGAGCTTTGACTCGGATGCTTATGAAACTCGCTTTGGATTTAATTTTTCCAGGACAATTAGAAAAATTAGATGCAGAGTTGGAGAGCTTGGACGTATCAGTTTGTGATCTGATTAATACAGGTCTGTTACTGCGGCAAGGAGCGGATGATGTAAATGGGGTAAAATTTGTTCACCAAACGATTGCTGAGTATTTTTGTGCCAAATTTGTTTCGAATTTAGTCGAACAATGTGGAAATGGGGAGGAATGGACAGAAGAAAAAAAGGAATTTCTTTTCCAGGAAGTTTTGCAATTAGATTCTACTACAGATGCTTGGTCTGCTCCCTCAGACGAGTCCGTTTATCGGAACCGGAACCCCAGAATAACAGAAAACTGTGTTAAGTTATTTTGTAAAGGAGCGATTACAAGTAATGCAAGTCTATTAAGTGAAAAGGAAACAATAAATTCAACTTTTCAAAAATTCGTAAAACGTTTAATTCCATTTTCACGTCCAGTGATTTGCTACTTTCTAAATTCACTTTTTCGCAAACAAGACGGGACTCCAATTATTGGAATTAACTCTGATTGTACAATTGACTCCCTCAAGAACATTATTTGGGTTTGCGTGAAGAATAATTTTTTTTAACATTTTCAAAATTTTAACTTGTGAACTTTCAGGTTTCTATGAAAGTAAACTATTTGACCGTGATTTTCTGTTTGTTTTATTACATTACGGTCAGTTAGATTTTGTTAAAGTGGGTTTCACGTATTTTGAAAAATACCATAAACTTGATATAAAATTGAAGGGTTACATTCTCAGCCATGTTGGATATCTCGATAACTACTCCGCTTTTGAATATTTTTGCGAAGAGAAAAATCTTAAGGAAGTTTTGTTAGGTGACGCTGCAACAGGAATACTCATTTCAATTATTATGAAGTCCTGCTATGAATATAAAAACGATGTGTACCAGAAAGAACAAATAATTCGCTACACTCTGTCTGTAAATCCTTTCCTTATTAAAATCATGCCAGTTTACTCTTTAATTGTCACGTTAAATTATTGCATTGTTTGATTGAACTAGGTCTGGATGTAGAAGCGCAAGATGAATCTAATGGGGATACCTTTCTTCATTGCATAAATAATGAAGGTACAACGATAGATCAACTTTTGCAACTAGTTTGCTCAATTCCGTTCGATAAATTCAAGAGACTAGTTCAATTACAAAACAAAGAAGATAAGAAAATTCTCTATACTTTAATGCAAAAATTTTATGTACCTATTTCCATTCTTGAACAATTTAAAATTGCAAATGCGGATTTCAACTCTTGTAATAACGAAAGAAACAGTTTGTTATGGATAGCAATTGAGTACAGACAAGGCGTTGAAATAGTATTTATTGAAGGAAGGAGCAAATCCAAACCATGTTAATAAACGGGGCATGTCAATCCTCTTTGTTTTTAAGCCATACAGAAATGACATGTCTGTTTTTGAGGAACTAGTTAAAGCCGGATGCGATGTTTTCAGACAAGAAGAAGGTCTCACATTTCTCCACGCTCTATTAATTCATAAGCATTCTTTGCCTTTGAGTCCGTCTCAATTTCACGCCATTGTTAAGATCTTGATTGAAAATGGGAAAGAGAAATTACTTGTAACAAAATCAGAAAAAGAACCTTACTTAACGCCTTTGCAGCTTGCAGTTAAAAACAAAAAAATGAATAAAGAAACTGTTTTTATGTTAAAATCCATTCAAACTGTGAACTTCGGTAAACTTATGGAAGAGGTAGTGTTGCATGGACAATAGTAATTAATTATATTACAATCCTTGTTTTAAAATACAACTTTCAAAACCTATTCTAACTACCCTATATTAAAATTAAGTTTCCTGTGAACAGAAGTTAATTAAGATATTAGTAGCATATTTAATTACTATAACTAATTCGTCGCTTGCTCCGGGAAAAAGAATAACTCATTCCGATTCAGTCTGGGAAAAAGAATAACTCATTTTTTTCGAGTCTGGAAAAAACTATAACTCATTGTGAGTTATTCCTTTTTCCGGCGGATATTCAAAATGAGTTATTCTTTTTTCCAGACTCGAAAAAAATGAGTTATTCTTTTTCCCAGACTGAGTCAGAATGAGTTATACTTTTTCCCGGAGCAAACGACGTAATGTCTTATATTTTTAGTTTAATGTACAAAGTAGTCAAATTAAATTGGTTGATAAGTATTATATTGTAATGTCGTTTTTAATTATCCTAACTGATAAATAAAAAGTTTTAAAACTAAAAAACATGATCATTTTAAAGGATTAACCAAAAAGTTTACAAATGCCCAAAATCATGCTTGTTCCATATTAACTGCATATTTACTTAATCTTGACTAATCAACCTGGGTAAATTTACTTGCGTCATTGTAAAACGCAAAGTTTTATCTACTTATCCCAGGTAAAATCTAGATCAGGCTTTAAAATATACACCATCAAATGCAACGATGGTTATAAAATAAAGCTTAAAGCAGTCCGGTTAAAAGTTTATTTAACTGTCGGCATATCGTCAGGATTGAGAGAGAATTAAACTTATTCGTTATCGGAGTCAATAAAATGACACATTGCCTTGTTTGGACTATTTAAACCAGTAGTCTTGAGGGAAACTTAATCTACAATTCAGTATGTTAAATTATGGCAATATGTATTTTTATTAACTGCTACGGTAAGTATATTTCAGGTGAGAAGGTGAAAACTTGTTTTCCTTTGAATATATATCTTTTATTTTTAAGGAGCATGCCGAAGCTCAGTTTCATTCAATAACACAATAGCGTTAAAATACTGTGGATATTTATATTACAAATATATCACCTTCATGAAAGTAATGATTGTTGATAAGCTTCAAGCAGAATTAATTTTATACTCAAATATTATGCTAAAATTTCAAATAAAAATTGGGAATAAAATTTACGTTGCCTTTGACGCAATCAAGTGTAGCTGGATATATTTGATAAATCCGCCTTAAATGTTTGCTGAGCTTATAAGCTTAAAAATAAGCTGATGTAGAACGCAGAAAACCTTTCCAGAGCATCAAATAAGATAAAAAAGTATTTGTCTAACCCAGTGTAAACCATTGCTCTAGCTCAAACGAATCGTTCTTTACCAGTATTCGTACAGAAGTTGCTTTAGAATGCTAAGTCGTATATTGAGCTACTTCAGTTGCCTAACATTTATTTGTTAGTACCAAACTCCAAAGCGGCGCTAGAGTTAATCTTAAATTGATTAAATATTACAGGCTGGAGTGACATTCCAAAATGTCTAACATAATCATTGCTGGTGAAGGTAAATTTATTAAAATATTGCAAAACTTCAGATAAACTTTTTAAAACTAAATTGACAATAATTATGTTGTTTTATCGTTTAAAGCAAAAAGGAAAGTGATTGGAGTATTAAGACAGTCGGATCATTTGTCAAAGCTTTATCATACTTGGCCTGAACTAGCTTGGGAGTTGAAAGTTGACGAAGTGAACATAACAACTTTAAAGGACAGGATGCTTGTAAAAACCTGCTCGTTATGGGAGGTAGTGTCGGTAGTAATTGAAGATTGGGTTTCAAAGAATGGTTCTTCGGCTACTTTGGATGTGCTTGTTTGTGCCTTGGAGAAACGTGGCCTCAAGTATATTGCAGGTGAGATATTGACCAAGGTCTACATTTAACATTTCTGTACAGCTTATTGAGTAAATTTTCTCTGAAATAGAACGGCTTGAAAAAGAAATCAGCATTGACAAAGAGCAGAACGCGCAAAATATTGTTGAGAAGGAATCCTTATTTAATGACACTCTTCCGGAAACCATTCCATATTACATTCCAAGGACTCTGGTCTCTCGGTACATTCTGGACATTAAAAAGCTATTTGATACCGCAGCCAGGATAGACGACGTTTTCTGTTTTAGTGGAATCGAGAGATTTGAACTGTCAAACTATGTTAAGAACAGCACAACTGACAATTCCTCCAGACAAATCCAAATGCGGAGGCTTTCTGAAAGATATATAGTTTTGGATAATGACAGTCACTTCTCCAAAATTGAATACCGAACAAATAAGCCGGCTCATTGGATAAAGTTTTCTCAAGATGATGAAAATAGAGAGAAGAAACTTGTAAAATGGGTACAATCCTCGAAAAATATAAAAATCATTCAACGGCTAGTTAATTTGGACTCTAAACAACAGGAGAAACTGACAGAAGCACAGATCCTGCAAGCGTCTTTGGACAGTAAAAATCCAATTTGCTTCTCTGACTGCCCCGGAATGGGAAAATCCACAATATTGATTAAAATAGGTCACACAATAAAAGAAATGTGTCCTGAAAGGATAATCGTTCATTTTGATCTAAGAATTTTTGTTAACAAAATGAAAGTTCAGCAGTCAACCGACAACCGGTCAAGATTTGCGTCCGTTTTATTTCAAACATTATGCAAGCCAGGATCAAATAAAGGAACAGAAGAACTCAGTAAGATATTTTGCTCAGATTCAGTGCAAATTGAATTGTTGCTTGATGGTTTCGACGAAATTCCTAGCGATGTCTCCTTCTGTTTGGAGATTATCAAAGATATTAACTCTTTAAAACACACGAGAATTTGGATAGCTTCAAGGCCGCATTTTCTTGAAAAGATAGAAAACACTTTGAATGTACTTGGATACAATATTCATTCTTTTACACAAGAAAACCAAATAAAATTCCTTTCATCATATTGGCATTCTCAAAATCAATGCCTTAGTCAAATAAAATTAACAAAACTGGCGGAGAAAGCTCTTGAAATAATTTCTTCGCAAATAAAAGATCAAGATTTTGCGGGAATTCCATTGCGGTGCTATTTGCTTGCCCAAATTTTTGAAGAAGCGGCAATGGATTTTTGCACAGTTGAATCAGAACAGCAAGAACTGCCGGAATTAGTGACGATTAGTTCAATCTTTGATTTATTTGCGAAAATGATTCAATTGAAATTTCAGAAATATTACAGAACTTATGGAATAACAAAATATGGAGAAGGTCTTTTGACCAGGATGCTTATGAAACTAGCCATGGATCTGATTTTTCCAGGACAACTAGGGAAATTAAATACAGATTTGGAGAGTGTGGACGTGTCCGTTGGTGATTTGATTAACACAGGTCTGTTGCTGCGACAAGGATCGGAAGATTTAATTGGAGCAAAATTTGTTCACCAAACGATTGCTGAGTATTTTTGTGCCAAATTTGTTTCGAATTTAGTCGAACAATGTGGAAAAGGGAAGGAATGGACAGAAGAACTTAAAGAATTCTTTTTTAAGAAAGTTCTACAACTGGATTCTCATACTTTATCTGCTAATTCACGCGACTTCAATTACTGGCCTAATACAACTAGAAACTTGTGTGTTGAATTTTTCTGTAAAGCTGTATTTACAAGTAATGTGAAAGTATTACAGGAAACAATTGATTCAACACGTGAAAAATTTGATAAATGTGATATTCCATTTGCACATCCGGTTGTTTGCTATTTTTTGAATTCGTTTCTTCTCAAAGAAAAGGGAACTGTAGTTTCTGGAATTAATTCTCTTTGTGGAACTGCCTCCCTCAAGGCCGTAATTTGGATTTGCGTGCGAAATAATTTTCTAAACATTTTTAAATTTCTAACTAATGAGCACTTAAGTTACAACTGCAGCGAGATGTTCGACCGTGATTTTCTTTTTGTTTTATTACATTACGGTCAGTTAGATTTAGTTAAAGAGGGCTTTACGTATTTTGAAAAATACCACAAACTTGATTTGGAATTGAAGTTTTACATTCTCAGCCATGTTGGAGCTGTCGGAAAGTATTCCGTTTTTGAATATTTTTGCACGGAGAAACATTTAAATGAAATTTTGTTTCATGAAAAATCAAAGAATATACTCACTTCAATTATAATACTGTCTAAAGATGATTCTGAGAAGGTTGTAAGCCAAAAAATACAAATAATTCGTTACATTCTCTCTGTAAATCTTTCCCTTATTAAAACAATACCTGATGAGGCTTTCAAGGACTGTCATGCTGACCTTGTGTGTTCTTTAATTGAGCTAGGTTTGGATTTAGAAGTCCAAAATAAATTAAATAGGGATACACTTCTGCATAGCTGCTGTTATGAGTCAGAAATAGATATTTATAAAATAATTTGCTCAATTCCGTCTGATAAATTCAGAAGAATAGTTCAAATACAAAACGATTTCGGAGAAAGAATTCTCAACGTAATACTGGAAACTCCTAATGTATCGCTTCGCATTCTTGAGAAATTTAAAGCTGCAAATGCAGATTTTAATACTTGCGACAAGTACGGAAACAGTTTGTTAATGAGAGCAATTTACCGCCAACAAAGCTTGGAAATAGTAAAATATTTATTGAAGGAAGGAGCAAATTCAAACCATGTCGATCAAAGAGGAATGTCCGTCCTCTACATTTGGAAAGAATGCAGCAAAAGAGACATGTCTGTTTTGGAAGAGCTAGTTAAAGCCGGATGTGATGTTTTCAGACAAGAGGATGGTCTCACATTTCTCCACGCTCTATTAACTAATGAATATTTACCTTTGAGACAGTCTGAATTTCACGCTATTGTTCAGATCTTGATTGCAAGTGGGAAAGAGAAATTACTTGAAACAAAATCAGAACAAGAACCTAGCTTAACTCCTTTGCAGCTTGCAGTTAAAAACATTAAAATACATGAAGAAACCGTCACTTTGTTGAAATCCGTTGAAACTTTGAACTTTGAAGAACTCTTAGAAGAGGGTGTTCCGGATGATTCGAGTTTAGATTCTTCAAGCCTGAATGATGAGGGTTCGGAGATTTCTGGTTCGATGGACAGTAGTAATTAATTACATTTTAATTCCCTAAAGTTACACCTTGCAAAAAAAAAAGTTTTCTTCACTTTTTAACTAAACTATTTATTAAGATAAAATTACTGGGAATAACATAATTTATTTATTATTAGTAAGATTATTAATTACTATCACTTCTATCTTATCTTTTCATTATGTTAGTTTTATTTTAAAAGTAGGCAAATTAATTTGGTTGATAAATATACCGTTGGTTGTAGTTTTAAATTATCTTAACAATAAAAACATGACATTAAAACATAAAACATTTAATAGACAATGAAAAACGTTTTGCTTGAAAAAAACTTGCAAAATCTTATTCGTTTCATATGTACTCCATATTTGCGATCCGGACTAATCAACCTGGGTATATTTACTTGCGTCATTGCCATAATTCCAACTCTAATTTACCTTCCCTACCAAATAACTACGAAAAAATATATAAAATTTTACGCATTTTTCACCCAATTTTTCCCAGCTTTAATTGAAATCTTAACAACTAAAAACTAAACTAGGAAACCCTCTTGCTTAATGCAATCTGACCAAGAGCGTAAACCGTTCATTTAATATTTCTGTTGGTTTTAAAACCAATTTTCGTGCAAGGATGAGTTGCATTTTGACTTCAATAGCTTACCAAGTACAACTCCAACAGCACATTGTGAAAAATTAGGCATTTCCAATTAATTTTTAACACATTTTAAATTCGAAGAGCTTGACATGCTCTACTGGAAACGCTTCATTGAAGATAGACCATCTTGATACCCTCAGGGTAATACTCTGCCAATTAGTTTTGTGTTATTTTTGGGCTGCAAAAGTTTGCAAAATAGAGCGCCACATGATTTAAAATGGTCGTTGTTTTGGTGGAATGCAATTTTATCGGTTTTCTCAATTTTTACAGTTACCCGGACACTTCTGGGATTTTCAACGTTTGCGTGAGATGCAACGGGACTTATCAGGTTTTAAATAATTTTTGAATGTTTACATTTTAGGCTGAGATTTTGCAAGGAGGGGAGTAATATTAAATTCCCACAGCTGCAATAATTATGCCTCACATGGAATAACTTTCGTGAGCTATGAGATAACTATTTGAATAATTTGAAATGGTGTTGAAAAAAGAAACAAAAAATTTCTGTGAGTGGATTTTATTTAATCATCAGGACTGTAAGTGAAAAATTACCAATAAAAAAGATAAATCACAAATTTCTGTGTTTATCCAACAACGTAGGATCCGTAAGCAACAGGGGCGGCGTAACCGTAAGCGGCGTAGCCAGCAACAAGGCCTGGACGTGGGGCAGCTACTGGGGCTGGGTTGGCGGTGGCAATGGTAACAGCCACGGCGACAAGAAGGAGGACAGCGAACTAAAAAATAAAATATTTTTCTAAATGTACCGAAAATTTTTCAGATTTAATTTTTATTTAAAAACTTTATTGACTTACCAACTTGGCGAACATTTTGAAGTTTTGGGGTTTGGAGTGGAAACTCACAAAAGGATTTTTGAAGTGATTGTTTAAGAGATGAAGGTGAACTGATAATTATTCCAACGCTGGACAATCCTTTTATACTGGACTAGTCCAAAGAAAATATTGCTGGTTTTAGAATTGCGTATTTTTTTGAACTGTGGTTCTATGAAAAGAATTGATCGGATAAAAAGTTTGACATTTTATTAAGGAAGCGTTAAGACATTGCCTTAAGTTATTACCACACTGACAATTTTCAGGATTGAATGTACATTTTGCGCATATGAAATGTTTTTTGCTAGCTGCAATAGAATAATCAAACAAAATATTTTTTGCTGAATTTTTTTTACTGCAATTATGTTTAATTCAAGTATGCGCTTTGCATCATTCTTACATAATCCTCTGCATTTTTGCAGCTTTTTACTGACAAGTTATCAGAATCACGCTGTGCAGTTGTAAAAAAATGCTACACGCAGAATTTTTTATTTTTAATCCAGTGTGTTTTATTCATTGAGCATAACGATTTATTTTTGTGTTGGTTTGATTATGAAATCAACTTTGCAAGAGGAAGCTTTACATTGATATCAATCAAAATAAACTTTAATTCAATAAATCTTGAAATAAAATCAAACTATCCGCAGAATATTCTAAAACAGCGTCCAAATAGCCCAATTGATAGCCAACGTTTACAACATTTCCCAAAACCCCAACTTTCATCCTCATTGCTCTGCATCCTTTCAACAGCTTTTGAATTTCTTTCCTATTTCCAATTTGCTTTTTCCAACTCCTTAAACACCTTTCACTACTTTCCAACAAAATCCTACAGCATTTAAACCCAAATATATTTGTAGCTAGCACAGCAACCGTTACGCAAGCTGCCATCCAAAATAAAGAAAACTTCCAGGAGGATTTTGGTTTGCCAGGCAAATGAACTTCTTCCAATCTAGAAATCCAATTTCCAACAAGAACCCAATCCTCTCCATATAAATTAAATTGGACGTCGATAAATAAACAAAATAAAGTGCATTGAAGGACTAATCCGCTCATTATGACTTGATCAAGTGTTAGAATCCCATCCCATGTGAATTTAATTAGGGAAATGAGAGAAAATAAAATTACTAGGTAAGATGCAAAATTGAATAGAAATTTTGTTTTTGGTTGAAGTCGGGTAAAATTCCATTTTTCTTCTGAGGAACTCCATTGGAAGGAGTAGAAGGGGAAGATGAAGTTGTTTAAAGATTGGTTTAGTTTGTTGGCAAGGAGAATTATCTGTGTTGGCATTATCGCAGATTAAATTTATTTGAATGATTAGCGTAAAAAATAAAATTCTCAACCACTTCACCATCTACTGTGAAACTAGCTTTGGCTCCTTAAAATTTGCAAGGTTTATCGATATTTTGTCATAACTTTAATATTTAATCGGATTTTAAATTTTAGAAAATGGAGCAGTGGCTTAAACCTGCTTATGTTATGCTGACTTGAACACTACTTCAATTTTAATATTTTTGTGATAGTTAAAAACAGGAAACAACGAAGAAAAATAAAACACGTGGTTTACTAAATATTAAATTTGATCGCTAAATAATTTATTTGGATTAATAAATATATTGATTCATTGTTCAAAAAATTTCAGCCCTACCAGGTCTTTTTTAAATTGGAGCAAGTAACTCAAGCTGAAATAAGAAAAATACAATAATGATACTGCATAGCATCTAGCCTGAATGACATTTTTGTTATCTCCAATTATCAATTTACTTTTTGTATTCAAACGATAAAAAATTAGCGAATTATGATCAAGCAATGAAAATTTGAGAGATTTTAGTTTTTATGACATTTTTGCAAATTTAAAGCAAAATAGTCCTGGGCTCATTACAAAATTCTTCGCATCAATGATATAATTTTATTTAAAATACAAAAACTCATCAAAATGTACTCAACTTGTTTTTGCTATATGTTTTGCTAAATCAGACGTTTTTTCACTGTAGTTCTTCTTTTTCACTTTTTTAAAATCAATTTTGTATTGATAAAAATGATAAAATCGAATAAGATTTTACTTAACAGAAAACATGCAAAATTAAGTACTTATCTTTTGTAACCTCTATCTGGATAATATAAATTTTACATGATTGACCTTAAAAAGTAACGAAATGATTGTAAAAATGTTGAAGACAAAAGTTTTAAACTAAAAGAGTAGAGTATATACAATATGAAACATACAATTGTTTTTGCGATAAAAGGTTGTATGCAATAATGCTTTCAAATGATTTTTGCCTGCTTTATCTATGAAATCAAAGTATTGAACGAAAAGTCATACGCATTGAGCATTTCTTTGTTGCCTGTTTACTGCTATGATCCAGGCTCTGATCTTGACGGAAAATCTATGAAGTGGTTCACTTGCGGATAAACCTAGATCTCTTTAATGTTTTATAAATTTACAAAAACAGTGTGAAAGCAGCTGATATATAAAAATTAAGGGAGTTTTTACTTATAAAAATAATTAGTAAAATATTAGTTTAAATATTATAAAAACATCTTCCATGAAAAAA
>JAHZNK010000734.1:0-10013 GCA_027744615.1 Lepidocyrtus cf. nigrosetosus NNG-2020 | reverse complement strand
GTTTTTAATTAGTGAAAAGTGAATGTATTGCTTTCAGTTAGTTAGAAAGTTTATATTAAAAAGTGAATTCGTAAATATCTAATGAATATTACTAAAACGTAATGGGATTGGGCTTTTCACTACATGTGTAAGCTCCTTGTTTATATTTTATGCAATAAATCTTGAAAAACAAAGTTGTTTTTGTGTATCTTTTCTTAGTTTTTAATGGGTTTACGAGTCATTTTTTGAGATTATGTAAATCTATTTCAAATACACATTTGATGATTGCGAACGAACATCGTTTTCAAATTAAAATTCCGAGATAGCATGAATCACTGAAAAAATATTTCACATAATTAGCTTAATCTTACATACTTTCCATCCTTCACTTCACAGACAAGGACAGGTTAAAATTAGCAATTCGATATTAGCAATTTGTTTTTCATCACATTTTGCAATTTTGTCAACTTAACAAATCTTGTTATGGTATTCATAATTACATGCTTTGCTTGATAATGATTCAGTTAAAATATTTTTAAGAGTTATATTGCGCATGTTCTTGATTTAATGGATTTTCAGGAGATTTCTTCCATTCATCAAAAATCATTTGTTTTAATTGAGACAGCCTTAGAGAAGGATTTTCAGCCTTGAGTTGGGATAATCTTGCTTCTTCGAATGCTTTATATGCTGCTTTCGCTCTTCGTTCCGGATGCCGATCTGGAGTACCACCACTGGAATCTTTCACGGTTAGCATTTTAAGGGCTTCATCTACCGTTGTAGCTTCTTCTTCTACTGGTAACGCTCTGTTTAAATTTTCTACGAGAGGGGCAGGTTTCGGAACTTTACTAGAAGCAGCGGATGAAGCTTTCCTCGCGGCCGCTTCTCGTTTTTCTTTCTCCGCCTTTGGAAACAATAAAACATCAATTTAACACTGTAAACATATACAAGCCAATCATTGAAAAAGATTTATGATTAAAGTAATTACCGCAATTTGGGCTTGAGTAACTTTAATAGGATTAAGTGACTGAGTAGCTTTGACTATCTGCGCTGTCTCCTCACGTTCCAATTGTTTACTTTCTTGCTTCTTTTGTGCTTTCTCCAGGCGCTTTTTCTCTTGTTCCTCCTGAAAATTATAATAAATGCTTTGGAATCAAATGGTTTAATAATTACTTTGAAATTTTAAATGCAAACCTTTTTATTTTGTTTTTTCGCTAAGTTCTTATCATCATCAGCCCAATAAGCATCTTCCGCTGCCTTCGCCTTCCTCTCATCTTCCGCCCTTTTGGCGTCAGCCTTCCTCGTTCGGGCCTCNTATCATCATCAGCCCAATAAGCATCTTCCGCTGCCTTCGCCTTCCTCTCATCTTCCGCCCTTTTGGCGTCAGCCTTCCTCGTTCGGGCCTCAGCCGATTTCGCATTTTCTCCCCAAGCTTTGTTCTTTGGCATTGTTATAATTTTTCAGAATCAGGTGCAGATGTGAAACTAAATTAAAGTTAATTATTAACGCAACTTGTCAGAAACGTCTCTCTAAATCATCAAGGTCAAACTTTAGTTATCTCTGGAAATGAATACATCTCAATACATTACACAAACAGATGATAGACCAGCGACAGCTGTAATAAATGCAAGGAACGACTATTCTTTATCACTTAATTACTCATTAACTTAATTAAAGTTTGCTCAAGTGCAATTAAATTTTACTGTATTGTAGTAAAAACGCTTCGCCAAAAGCTTGGCAAGTGAAAGTGAAAGAACACTGGACTTGTTTTGGAAAAGCTCTTGCATTTAGGTATCTCCTTTCCCTTTTGGATATCCGGGCTAACGACTGGGGTACTTTGAGATTAAATACTATACGACGACGATTAGACGATTAGATCTTTGTTGCTTTTGGGAGCGTTTGAAATGAATTATGAAATCATCCAAGTTTTTAACTTTGCAAGTAAAATGTAAGTTAGTTTGATGCGAATACAAAATTTATTAAGATTTATATAAAATTATGCAAAAATATGTTCAATAAATGAATAAATAAAGACATAATAAACAGCAGTATTTATACGTAAGTAAAATCATTCGTTTTATTCTTTTTTCTTACATTTCAACGTGAAGATACGAACGAACAAACCTTTTTTTTCTACCAACATTGATTAATTGTTGATGAATTGATATAGACGAAAATAAAAACGCTAGTATAGAATACACAGGTAAATTGATAATGAAACTTATCAACATCAAACAAACTAAAAACAGATGTTGGGAATGCATCTGTTTGGAAGCGCAGTGACAAAAACGTGCTAAAACCGAATTTTTCTAATAATAAAAATTAATAACACGAAAATAATAGTAGTAAAATAAATGACAATTGATCACATTTAATTAAAATATAATTTGAAAACAGTAATAGTAGTACTGTATGTATATGAGTGAGCACAAAGTTCAGCAATCCTTTTCTCCATTGCATAATGTCTTTAAATTCATGAATTGCTTTTTGATCAGATTAGGAGAGCTATAGTTGGGTTTACTTGTCCTACATTTAATGTACATAATCCTTTAGCATTCTTACTGATATTGCATTCTATTCTACCCTAACCCTAAAATTCATTAATTAGTTGAAGGAGAACAAAAAGGATTCGGTTTTCAAGCAACTCATTGAAAGATCTTATCCGCTACATACAACTACATAATGAATTTCTACAGATTACTGTTATGTTCCTGCCTAGTTTTTTAAACTAGGCAATTGTGAATTATATTACAAAGTTTCATCGCCCGTTTGTTCTGCTGCTGGGGCCTTTTTCAATTACATCATTCATATAGTCAAAATGTGAAAATCAACGCAAAGCGAATCCAGAAACATGCAACTAACTACTTTAGTTTAGAACCACTCAACGCATTCTCGCTAACCCTATTTTGCTGGCTATGTTAATGTTGTACCGTAAGTAACAATAACATTAATTAAGACGCACCAATAATTTCATATAAACTAGACAATCTTTACTTCAGAAACAGATTTTTGTGAATTTTGAAATGTTTTTAGCAAATGGAATAATATCAATTAAATTAAGCTGTCTTATTAATTTATAAATACGATCTCTGAATTTTTTTGTTCAATTTTTTCTTAGTATGCAACGCAAGCTATTATTGCCCTATTGCAAGCAAACAGTTTCATTTCACTTCTAAATTTTTTAATCAATCCGAACTCTACAATATATTCTGTGGCTCTAGTTGTACTCTACCGACAACCGACATGCTTGTTTTTGTTATATAAATTAGTAACGAGCTTATTTACAAGCATTTACATAAGCAATAATTACAGTTAATATATAGCATCTGTTTATACAACTTAATTTTCAAAATTTCATTGATTTCACAAACAAAGATACCTGCCATTGCCACTCTATAGAAATCTCATTACTAAACATAACATAGCCTTCGGCAATTTTTGTTTTTATCATCAGCTCTTCTATTATTAACGTTGGACCTTAAACTATCTGAATCTCAGATTCATTTCAGTTGTAGTTTCAGTTCATCTTAAAACATAAAACGCTTGAATACTTCGACCAAAAATTCATTCTTATTTATAAAAGTTCGAAAAACTGACTGGATTAATAAACTGAAATTGTATTTTTTTAAACTTAAATTTCTACATGACTTATGATTTTTCTGGTGCAACTAATTGATTGCTGCCAGATGTTGGAGCACTTTCATTTTTACTAGTTGATGGCATTGCCTCAGGTGGAGTGCCACTGGAAGCAATTTCAGTCATTGATGAATTCCCCTTCTCCTGATTATCCCCCAAATCAGAACTCAAGCTTGTCAAACTGGATTCTTGTTCTTCCTCGTCATCTCCGCTACTATCCTCTTCGTCAGATGAATCATCATCGCTTTCATCATCATCAGGATCGTACACTATGTCAGCACCATCGAAGACGTACTGATGGGGTCTCCATTTGAGATAAGATTTTGCTGAAAAAAAGAAGTATAAAACATTTTATGCATTTGCTATACACACCTGTATTCTATATTTACCATCCAAAGGTCATAATTTTAAGATTATTACGTGGTAGTTTCTCCACAATGTTATGTGCTTTCTTAGGTTCCCAACATGCTTTCAATGCCTCAAAATCATGCTCTGACTTTGGCTCGCAAATTGCAGCTGGATTCTGCTCCTCGTCACCATCCTTCATCAGTTTGGTCACCTCCATTAATGGCTCTGCTTTAGCCAAGTCGGAAAAGTCAGGGCCCATCATGCTAGCTAACTGGGCAATTACTTCATCAGAGTTCCCATATAATTCTACATCAAACTGGACTTGAGGAAGGGGTTCCCGGTTGATTAAAATTTGCGGAACATCTGGATTTATCATGCCTACGAAATCACAAATGCTCAATTTAATCAGACATTCATCAACATTTACACGTAGGTTATTTTTATTCAAAATAATATATGCAGTATCAGGAGAAAATACAGGCAGGCAATTTGTCGTCACCTTTATCAGTCGCAAATTATCTCATCATAATAAAGTTTAGTTTTATAGTTTACAATTTCAATGATTTTTAAACTCACCTGGAATTAGAGAAACGGGACGAACTCTTAATGAGGATCCAATTACCAACAAGAGATCACAATGTGGCTTATCTAGTGTTAAATTGGTGTGGAATTCATCAGGCAAATCCTCTCCAAAGAATACTATATCTGGTTTAACGACTGGTGGAAGGGGCTCATCCAATTCTGGGAAAAAGAAGCTATCGTCATCATCGTCTTCAATTCTTGGTGGTTGTTGTGCTTGAGTTGAAGGAACAGCATCATTCGTTTGATTACTTTGTTGTTGTGTGGCTTCTGCCTGAGATGCTTCTGTAGCTACTCGCAAATCTTCTTCTTCCATTAATTTGGTAATTGAAACCGGTTTAGGTCCTAGGGGGAATTTAATTTTGCTCCATTCCTCTTCTGAAGAGCAATTAGTACAAAATGGAACTTCCCCTTTCAGTACCTTCTCCTTGATAGCATCTGCTGAGACTTGATGCCTGCACCGGATACAAGTTGCTGTTGCAAAGGAGCCATGGCACATGGTTACCTTTTCAATTCCCGCGATTGTTTCTAAAGTATCGATGTTTTGTGAATAATTTCTAAGAAGTCTTCCCCTATCTTCCAGCCTCTTTATAAAACGATGGGATGGGGATGGTTGAAACTGGCCTGGGTAAAGTTCTTTAGCAGTTAAAAAAAATGGTCGGGGATCCCTTCTGAACAACCGTATATCAAATACACTTTGCGGGTCTTGCAATTCTGGAAAAACTTTTGCCACTCTGGAATAGAGACCATCTTTTGATCTGAAATCTGGAATTCCACAGGATACAGAGATTCCGGCTCCAGTCAAAACCATAATTCTCTTGGAGCATCTACATAATTACAAAGAAATCAAGTATTCATAAATTAAAGATGCTCATTTATTAAACAAAACGTTGAAAACTAGATTTTTAGGTAGAATAGAAAATCTTACCGCAACAGCCGAGCTGCATCTTGAATAGTTGAAACATGACGCAGTCGGTTCCTTCTTTGCATGAATTCCGGTCCAGATAAGATCAAAGAGAGAAGATGCTGTAAATGACCATCGTTGGGATTGTTTCTGTACTGAGATAAAAAGCGCTGAAGCATTGCTGCTCTCATAGGATTTTCTGCGATTTCCTTATGACTGAATAGGAAACTCAAGTCGCAAGAAGTGTCAGCATCCGATGAAGACAAGGATGAGTCCAGATCAGGATTACTACTTGCAGAACTAGATCGGCTTTCTTGAGTCTCTGGAAGGTGCTGAGTTTCTTCAGTAGATGAAAAGGATGAGTCTTGGGTGTTTTGTGGGAGAAGGGAAGCAGTAACTCCTCTGTCGTCACTTCCGTCCTTTTTCTCCGGTAGGTCATTCAAATCTGTGTGCAGAGATAAACATTCTATTGATGTGTCTCTAATGCTTCCACATAATGGGTGACCCATGTCCTCAAACAGCTCTGGAGCTGCTCCTACACATTCATATGCCAGAGAAAGGAATCCGTTCGTGATTATTCATTTGATGCAACAATTTCTTTAAAAAATTGTTCTAAAATTCTAACAGCAAGCTAAACTAATGCCAGGTCTAAACTAAACAAAACTAAACCATGGAAAGCGTGGCTGATACCAATCGGCAGACAGACACAATGTCACAATGTAGTATTATAATACTGGACACGTAACTCTAAATAATAACCTTTCATGCATCAATTAAAAGCAAAGTCAAAAGTAGCAAATATGATAGCTTGAATGTCATGCATTTGATTTAATCATTTCCCGTCTGTCTAATCAAATTCCAGACATTTTCAAGTGTTCGTCATTGCAAAATTTTAAAACCCCATGTTTAAATACCCTATCTATAACCAATGAATTCGAAGGTGAACAAACTTGATTAAAACCGATAAGATAAAAATTGCTCATGGACAAGGATAAATAACATTTAAATGCGACCATTTAGTAATACTAGGTAATTGGAATTTGCAAATTTTTGTGGCTTTCCTTCCTGATTTTTACTTCCTCTTTCAATTTCAACTTAACAGCCTTCATCATCATTCCCAAAATCATTGAAATAAACTCCAGTAATTAAACTTGAAGGAAACTAATTAAAATTTAACTAAACACCGGATGAATTAAGAAAGATGCAAAAAGCGCACATGTAAACTAGAATCAGGTGATAAACTGGCAACAAAGCCCTAAAGCTATTATAAAATGGAGATGAAACCACCGCCACCTTGCAACCTCCTCGTCAACCTCCCAAACTATGCACAATCTTCCTCAAGAAGCCCAGCCCATAGTGGGTGGTGAGGTGGTACGGAAAAAGTAGAAGAAGCCGACCCCTCATTCCATCTCCCTGAGCAGCGTAGCCAATGAGAGTAAAGAAAAGCACAACTCACCATCACTTGTAAAGTACGAAGAGACCTCCACGTCGCCATTTTCTTCTTCAAATCTGGGCAAGTCCCCAAACCCAGAGTCTCCAACAAGGAGGGGATCCTCCGAGCTGAGGTCAGAGGGGAATCGAATACACCGTTTCTTCCTCTGGGGTTCAAGTAACTCCCCTGGAGTAGTTTCCCCCTCCTGGAGTGAATCCTGACGGGGTAATAGGGCTGTTTGTTGGTGCTGATGGTGTTGTTCCATTATGATAGGTAAAGAAACACAAAGAGCCACAGCAGCACCAGCAGCAGCGAAGAACGTACAAAATGAACTCAACTCAACGATGGACGCGCTAAGAGAGAAATTCCTATTCAAGGAACGAGCTTTGAGAGCTGCTTTTGAGAGAGCCAAATTTTGCTTTAGTAGTGTTCCCTTCCTAATACTAGAGTGGAGCTCTCGTCATTTCTGCTAAAAACTTCATCCCATTCAACCACTTCACTCATTCCACTTTAAAAACCCCTATCCTGCCAATGCTTTTTTCCCAGACAAGGTACGAAGGAGGTGGGCTCTCTGTATCCCTTTTATGCTTTGGAGATTACGTTATAAAACGTAATGTGTGAGGTAAAAAACGTACAGTATACGTCCCCGCTTGCTTCTCGCTATGCGCAAAACGTCGTCCTGTTTCAATGCTGGCCCTAAGCTTGCCTTCTGCTTTTTGAGAAAACGCACAACGCCCAAAACGTGTGGAATCTTTTAAATTGTGTAGACTCTGGCCAGGAAATTTTTCACTGCTTCTTTCTTTTTCTAGTATGGAGTAGGCAAAAAGATCATCGTTCGTTCTGCTACGGCAGGCCACTCACATTTGACCACAGTTTTTAAACGGGAGTTGTAAAATGCATTGTGAGAATGGCAAGTTTCGCCGGTCTACGTTTAACACGCTTTAAAAGAAGGCTACTGTCGTTTCGTGTCGTACAGCTTTAAATAGCCGCGCGACTTTTCAACCTTTTCTTGTGTTTTCTTACGTAAGAAATACGTTTTAGCTGAAGCTGGCTGCTCGCGTTAGCCTAGAAAAAAGCTGAGGCTAATTTGAATGGAGAGTTTACTCGAGAGGAAAAACCCCGCTTGGCATGTCAATAGTGCGAGTCATCATCACTTGAATGAATCATAGTCTGGCTTGAGCTTCGAGACTTTTTCAAAGGAAAAGAACTGAAGAAGTTACGTCAAAGGGGAGGAGCCTAAACAACAACGGCAAGTTTTATTGCATTTTTTGTATGTGGAAGAGGAATTGCTTGAATAATGCTCTTTTTGGTATAGCATGATTCTTGTATATGGCCGCGGCCTTGCTTTCTTTCCTCATCCTCCCTTTTCTCAAGTCAATTTTCTTGTGAACATTGCAATTGGCAGCAGGGTTCGGCAATTTATGTAATGTTTATGTAATCAATAGCAGAAGGATTCAAATTTTTATATACAACACTTACATTTGTTTTACATCGATTTTATTTCTTGCTAAATTGAATTTATAATATTAATTACTTAAATCAAATTGAATGCGGGTTTGCCGAAATTGTAGATTTTTTATTTTGTGGACGGGGTTTTGAATGGAGAATTTTAAGCTGACGATGGTTCCCCCTTCCCACTTTTTCAAAATCCTTCCAAGAGCCAAAAAATGGCTCAGGAGTCCAAACGCGTGAGATCAAAACTCCGATCTTGACCTCAGAATTCTGGAGGAAAAGTTTTTAAATTTATTTGAATTTCCCCCAAAGTTCTTTACTTATCTCTCATTGGCTGGTTTGTATTGGGGCAATGTGCGACAAATTATTACATGCTTTCTTATGGAAAGCCACATTTCAAGTTTTTATTTTCAGGTAATTAATTGCACTCATTTATTTATTAAAATAAATACAACTTGCCAAAAGCGGTTTGTGAATATTGTATGCAATTTTATAGGTTTAAAAAATCCAATTTCAAGCATTAAATATCTTTAAATTACCAACCTCTGTTGTGTTTTTTAGCAGGCCGTAAAATATGGCGCAATCAAATCCCCATCTACTGCTTTTACCAAGTTTCACAAAAACTGGAATTTTTTAAAAAACCTAACAAAATTTAAAGTTTAATTAACAATTTTTGAAAAATTTTCCTATATTTAATTAAATGACTTTTAATGCTAGTTTTCAAAATGCAATTAACGTATTTAATGTAGGAAACGAATACCACCCACATTACGGAACAATGCAATTAGATAGACGACGCGTAGCCCCTAAACCCCCTCCTACCAACCCCTTTGCTTCTTTATGTAGAAATTCCATTGAAAAAGGATTGGGAAGGATTATCGATCTCCTCTTTCTTTTTCACGTTTTCATGAACAGCAAAAGCAAAAAAGGATACCTTCATAAATTTTAATTTTAACGAACATTTAAAATTTTCTTTAAATTCCTTTAAAATATTCCTTACATAACAGCATTTTCTATTAAATAGAGTTTATAACCAAAATGATGTAATGTTCTTCCGAAATTTACTAAAAATTAGGAAAATTTCAATGCCAAAATGCAGTTTTGCAAGGAAGATTGCATCACCATTCATTCTTCTTTTGTTGGCGAATAAAATGAACAGACCTTGTTTGCAAGGAAGGGAGGGGGAGATAATTCAGCGACATCCACCTTTGGAGTTGAGAACTTTGTCAAGATAAGCAGCTGATGTGTATTTAGACCTGTGCAGCATGATCAGATGACAATGTATGAAAACAACGAGACCGTAAACTTTAAATTCATTCCAAGTCAGTCTAACAGATTGAGAAATAATTAAATCGCCGTTAGTTAGTGAAATTATCTTTTGAAAATGAAAATTACAAGAAATATACTTTGATCGGTAAAAAGTAGGTTTTCAAAATTGAATCTGTGATAGGTTTTGTGCATTTGGGAAAGTGATTTAAATTCATTCCCACTTCCTGTGGGGTTTATAATTAGCCTCGCGTAAAAGTTTTATAGTAAAATTTAAAAGTAAAAATAATGCTCTAAAGGTAGCAATTTGAACAAGTAAGTTAGTGAAATTATCTTTTGAAAATGAAAATTACAAGAAATATACTTTGATCGGTAAAAAGTAGGTTTTCAAAATTGAATCTGTGATAGGTTTTGTGCATT